>JAQFZX010002453.1:0-18985 GCA_034682405.1 Hydroisotoma schaefferi | reverse complement strand
ATATTAATATTAAAGACTGTTGAGTGATGTACAACACTAACATTCAGTTTATTTATAAGAAAAATAAATAGCAGCATGTCAGAAGGTTTCATTCAATATTCAATTTCTGCTAATTACTAACTACTGTCTTCTAATCATTAGTTTACATGGCATGTAGTTTTCATTTAGGTAGCGTAGTTTGAAAAAAAATACCAAGGACCCTCTCTCTCTAAATACAAACAATACATTTTTTCCTGGCTATCAATGGACTACAGATCAATTTTAGGAATATCTACTTTTAAATTCGTGAGAATACATACAAAAATATGTTAAAAATACGGTGGAACTAAATTAAAAGAAGTTGACTATAAACGCCGTAGTTAATAGATGCCTTGCAAATGCAACTTATGCAGCAAATGTGAGCTACAATGAAGAAGTGTGTAGTGATAATCTTAGAATATTACGCTACTGAAAGTTAAATGCTAAATGGCAAAGTAATCCTAGTATTCAAACACTTCTTGTGCTTTAATTATTCCAATACTAAGTGCACTAACAGACAGCACTTTTATTACAGAATCGACGCCTTGCCTTACTTTATTACAGCCGAATGGTAGATTACAGTATTTGATAAGATTTATAAAGTTTACAAGCATGCCCTATGACCTTGGCTTCACCATTGAGCTTCATAATTAATTAAATGACTTTGTATCATATTGATAATAAACAACTGCATTGGGAAGATAGAGCTTTCTCATGGAGAAATATTACAATACTAAAGAAAGAATACGGTCACTCGAAACAAAATCTTCACTGGTTGAGTTTAAGCACGTCCTGTGACCTTTATAGTCTAGGAATTGTATTCTTTTCATGAATGATTTAATGTTAATTAATAGCGAGTCTAACTTCTCTAATTTCTACTTCTTCTTCAACTACAACTAAGTAGTACTACTACTGTTTTACTGGCTGCATATGCTCCTGGATTTTAATACGAGTTTTAATTATGTTTATTTTTTATCATAAATTACAGATTGATCCTCATCTCATGCTAGCCAATAAAATCCCTCTTTCGCGGACAAGGTTCTATATTACTTATATGGATAACGTGGTTGCAGCCGTGATGAGCCTTTGGGTGTGATAAAAATACTTCTATTCATGATCTCCGTCTCGGTCAAGGGTGACAAAGTGCTCGATCATTACGGTCTCATGAGCTCGGACTTTGACTCAAGTAAGTTTTATCTCCTTACGTTAATATCCTTCTAAACTATGCTTTTATTAATTAAAGCCTCAAAATGCACCATGGGCTACTATACACTTCTTGAATTATTTAAAAAAAATTAAACCATTTCTACAACTGAATATTACTACAACTATTAGTAGAAATAAACTGTTATTTGACGGAGGCTGTAATTCAGGAATACACTATTTATAGCTATAGTTTTAATACTGGTTGTTGGATTCCATGTTCATACACAAAAACCTTATTTTATAAAGAGGTAAAAGGACAAGTCAGAGTTTAAAAAAAACTTTCTAATATAGAAAGGACGTTTACGAAGTTTAAAAGTTTAAATGGTTACATTATAGTTCCACAAATGCATCTACGACTCTTGTTGATTTAGCCATTTGATAGATAGATAGACGGATCAGACGAGCAAGTGAATTGCACCAAATGTTAACAATTAACATAATGTTGTGTCGAAAGTGGCAATGCAGGCAATATGATGATAACTAACAAATTGGAGATGATGATTTTATTGTACGAAGATGAGGACGAACTCAAGGAAGACATCTAAGGTCCATCCATCATCATCCCTTAGCCCTAAAAGTAACAGTAGCGGTAGCAGTAGCAGTAAAGTAAAGTAAAGTAATAAGTGGTAGTAGTTAGTAAGGAAAGTGTGAAGAGATTCATCAAAATCAAATGGTGTATTATTGGTAGAAGTGTTGTGTTGAAGGGGTTCGGCTGGTTTGGTTGATTGAGACTGTTATTTGCTTATTCAGCTGGAATGAGTCACAGTCACTCGGCCCTGGAGGAACATCCTTAGATCTCTTCATTAGTTTCCAATGATGATAATATTTCCGAATAACTAGACCAGAACTTTATATAGAAAATAAAATAGGATTTTTGTACCATCACTCTTCTGTGCTACACCCTAACCTTTAGAAAGACGTGGGACGTGCTATGCATGAAGTAAAAGGCTTGATGGCAGTTAGTAGTAGTAGTAGTTAGTAGTAAAACTAGCAAATGAATCATAAGCAAACACCGTCTGCTCGACGTAGTCCTCGTGTGACAGTCCATCCATCTGTCCTTATTTGTCAACTTATTTCTTTCCCTCTCATTAACAGGGTAAAGAAAATAGTGGATTTTTCACCCCCAGAGAAGAGAAAAACTCACGGAAAGAGATACATAAATAATATAATATCCCTTTACCCTAAATCCTCGTCCATATGCTGCGGCTTATAGATAAATGCAAAGAAAGATGTTTTAAAGCATGTTTAACATGGGAGAGATGCCCCTTTTAACATGTAAAGGATAGGCGTGCGGCATAATTAACGAGGGCGGCATATGGGCGAGGATTTAGGGTAGATATAATATAGCAGAAAGATGTGCGTATTTTATTTTTAGCTGGATCTCATTTATACCATCTTTAACCTACAATCTAAACCTGTGCTTTTACCAAAAGTTGGAATTTGTAGTTACCGTCGTCTACATGAGTTTTGATTCTCATTAGGAATTACAGTTTTGTACGACTTTAAAAAGAATTTAACTTTTTTAAAACTATATTTTTGCACTTGGTCAGTTTATTAATGTACATGATTTATAAATACTAAAGTTTCCTGAAGGAGTATGAGAGCAGTTGGAATTGGAATTGAAATATTTGTTTAAAACTGCCAATAATGACAGGACTACTTGGTTTTTACTTTAAAAAAAAACTTCAACCTAAAACTCTTTTTTCTATGTGCAAACAATTCCCTTTAAAGAGGTATTTCTTTCTTGTGAAGAAATATGTACCGCGGTGGGTGGGAGGTTCATTTTGTCGTAACTGTCATTCCGGTCGATGAAGAAAAACTCAATAATTCGGTAGGAGGTTGACGCAAAGTTTTCAGTGTGTGTGAGACATGTAAATTTATTATTATTATTATTATTATTAGGGGGAGGATGAATGGAAAGGTGGAAAGCTAACACTACTGGTACTACTATACTACTACTACTACTATTACTATTACTACTACTACTACTATACTACTACTACTACTACTACAATACTAATACTACTACTACTACTACTACTACTATTACTACTACTATTATTACTACTACTACTACTACTGCTGCTACTACTACTACTGCTGCTACTACTACTACTACTACTATTACTACTGCTACTACTACTATTACTACTGCTACTACTACTACTACTCCTACTAATATCACGACTACTACTGCTCTTATATCATGATAGCTTTCTTTATCTTACGCCTTCTACTGTAAAAGTAAAATAAAAAAGAGTTGAGGAAATATGGATTTCTGTTTAAGAAAAGTTTATACATGTATTTTTACACAGAAGAGCGTTTGTCAAGTTAAAGAAGGTGGGATGGGTTCCGTCCTTGGAAATTTAACCGGTAGTAAATCCAGTTTGATTTCCATCAGCTCTTTTACTATTGTATTTGTATTTGAGATTTTTACATACATTTTGGGCTTTTGACTTGGGGGAGTGGTACAATATTGGCGTATTTCATATTCAGTTGGTGCTTGATAATGCAATGTACTGATACTGCTTGAATGATTATAATCATCTACTTTTAACCGATTGAATACATAGAATTTTATCTTACCATGCCACCACTTCCTGATATCTACTATTACATGAAATAGGTAATAACGTGCAAAAACTCTCTCTACGTTTCAAACTCACACATAAAAATAAGAAACGTCTCCTTATCCATTTCGTACAAATCAACAACTCCACTTCACTCGATCTTAGAGCACAAAAAAACTTCATTAAAACACAAACAGTAATCATAAAAGTAATCAGTTAAATAATTCCTATCCTTTAATATTTAGTACCACGACCCAATAAAGCTAAAGCGAGAAGCAGAAACCATAACCCAAATACTAAAATCCAGCCCTGACTAATCTATCTCACATTTATAATTCTCTACTGGACAGTATTTCTAAGAACGGACTGACATGGGGATCAGTATTGAAACTTGAATCCAGTCCGCCTTGTCCTTTCCTAGTGTTATTTTTATGTTCGCTCCGTTAAAAGTAAACCAAGGGGACATGACATAAACGACCCAGCATTCCCTTTTGCCACGTAACCCAAACGTCAAGTTACATTCTACATTTAGTAAACTCCTCTATTTTACACTCATTTCACTCTCGTTTTACTCTAGACTTGAATTATCTTTATGTAAAGTTCCTTTACTATGCTATGCGTGGTGGTTATAACTTTTATTTTTCTAAGGCTTATGCTCATTTCCACAGCTTAAGGTCTACTCTTGCCTTGCTTCTGTTAGAATTATGGTTGTGGTAACTAAAATGCTAAATAGTGGCAAGTAACTAAGCCACGTTATAAGTCTTTTTTTTTCAAGAAAGAGGCCCAAGAATAGACTCGTTATTTTTTCCTTTACTCTTCCAGGAGATCTTTACACATTGCATTGCACTTTTTCTTTGGATCTTCCCAAAGTAAATGGCATAAGGAGAAGTCATATGAGGTAGGAGTTTGTACTTACATTGCATATTACATGCAGAAACTTCGACTTCAGTCTACAGAAAGTGTGGTACACTTTCTTCTATTTCAAATCTTATTACATTGGAACTCTACTTGGAATATTGGTCGTATTATTATGAATATTTACTATTACTGCATTTATTTGTGGAGGCTGGCAAGAAGAAGGGTAGTAAGGAGGGAGCTTACATGTGTCAACTTCTTCACGGTTCTTTTTCCTTACCCGTTTTTTATTTTTCTTTACTTTCGATGGTAATTTACATCTATAACTTTACTCTTACTCTTATTACTGTAAACTGCAGAGCGATGTTGCATAATTTAAACTGATATAAACTGATACGCTGGATTTCATTGACGAGGTAGAGAGTTAAAATACTTAACTCAAATTATTTATTTCCCTGAATATAAGGATAAATATTACATGACATCTTCAGGCACATATTACTTAATTACATACTCATTCAGGAGTAGAACGGATCTACTTAAACCCATAATTTTAATTAACGTCAATTAATTAAAGACGGAAGGATACTATTTCTAATTTAACATGAATAATTCATTTTTCTAAAATCCTACCTACTTAAGTAAGAAATATTTTTTTCTTACTTTACATAAACAAAAGAATCCTAAGCTCTGTGAAATTGTACATTCTGCATACATACATAGGAACTACTGACTGTATTCTACGGTACACAACACGCTTTGCATCTTCGTACATTTATTATTATTTGTTCACAAGAAATTGTACAATTGTTCTGTATATTGTGCTGTGTTTGTCATCCGCAGTTCTGCTCTGTGCTCCCGAATCCAATTCAAGTGTTAGATTTGACATAAACGAATGTTAGTTGAGCATGAATACAACACGAAAGGAACTTAAACCTCTCTCTCTCTCTGTCAGATTATACAACGAATTGAGCTAGTATTTTTTTTATTTCCTGGGTAGAAAATACATACATTTTTCAATTCTAGTTTTATAACAGGGATTTATCCACAGATATTTTGCAGGTTTTTATTCTCTTTTCACCAGTCAAATTTTTTTTTTATCTATGAGGTTTTTCATCCGCTAAGTCTTGTACGTGTGTGCGTGAAGTGTTTGGAGGAAATCTTTTAGAAAGCACACACACTTGACAAGTGCTCAGACTTTTATTATTTATCTCCCGTCTCGATAAATTTTTTGTCACGTTCAACCTACCCTGCCTAACCCTCTTCTAGAATAGGGACTAAGGCTGGTTTTTTTTATCCTATTCCGGGTGGAGAAAGCCCGGGCGGGGGATGAATAAGCATCCGGCAGATGAATGGATTCCTTGAATGATTCATGGAGCTTTAGTCCGAATAATTGAGTCTTCACAGTATCTCTCGCAAGCTAGATCGAAATAATATCAGCGTTCGTTTATAAGACGACCGTTTCAGATCTTTACTGTGCAATATTCCCATCTGTGGTCTTTATGCAGAAAATTCATCACATAAGAAACTCATCCTTGATCCTCAATATGCATTGAGATTATTACAGATTATTACCAGAAAAACCGAGTATACATATTCAATACGCATTCGCATTCATTCAGTATATGATGCTGCTAAGCTGGGTAGTCTTGCTTATTTTATGAATGGATTAATAATCACATATGCCATGCCAGCTTCGCCTTTTTACTAAGCTTATTCTCATCCATCTCCATTAGGGGATAATTTGGTTAGAATTAGCTCACACAATAGAATACATGGTACTAGTAGTGCAGAGTGACGAAGGAATGGGAGGTTTTTTAATCAACTTCTGATAAAAGAATCTTCCAAAACATCCCCATTTATGCGGGGTCATGATTTCATAAAATCTCATAACTTTCTATTCTATTTCATACCTAAATTGTATTTAGTAGCTTCGATACCTTCGTTATCTACCGTTCGGTGTTTAAATAAAACATTCGATAACAACTTTCTAAAATCCTACTTAAATTATCTTTAAATTTAAAAAAATCTATCTATATTCTGTGTACAAATATTTTGTTAAATTTATTTCGTTAAAGTTTTGAATTTTCAACGCTTTATTTATAATTTTGAGCTTTAGTGTTTATTATTTTTGTAGTAGTAGGTGCTGAGTTATACTGGTATTTTGTTGATACCATCCATGGACGGATTCATTTGTGAGCAGTTTGTTACGGAAAGTCCAGATTAAATACAAAGATTCATTCCCAATCACCTTTACGTAGCTGTAAAGTTATGACGGGTCGTACTATAAATAAATGCATTTCTTATCGTATACAGAATGCTTCAATAAAAGGGATAAAAATATTTTGAAGTAATTTAAATTAATCTAAATACATAAAGAAATCTATTATACATTTTGTTCCAATTTATTTATCTAAAGTTTTAAAGAAATAACAGCTATTTTAACACATCCTATCATCCTTCTCTTGTTTAAGAATTTTTTTTGTAGTAAATAACCGAGAAGTCCTACACTCCCAAACCTTTATCATTGTCTTGACAAATGGGATTGTATTAAACTTTTCCCAACTACCCATCTCTTTTCTTCCTGGTTTGATAATATTAGGATGGAAAAAACTGTTTTTCTCCCCCACTCTTTATTTTGCATACGAAGCAATGGGATTTAAATAGGTTTATAACAGTCAATCAAACCTCTCTCACTCTTTACCATTCTTCTTCCCATTCTTATGATTCCTCCCTTATTTACATTTTAATTAAAACACAGTTTTACTCCTACTCTCATATCCATCCTTCTTTGCATAATATCATTCTATATATTTGTACAACAATAACATAAGCATACCGTCCAATACAAATTCAGTCTCCCTTTAACTTGGTTAGACTTATCAAGATTGTCGTTAAAATAAATAAACCGGGCTTTTAAAGAACAATTTACGGTAGTTTCCATCCTATAATCCTAACCAAGGCGAGAAGAATAAAAATCAAGCGCTGGGAAAAGTTATTGTTCCTGCAATAAATAAACTTTTACTTTCTTTGCTAACTTAAGTCTCCATATTTTATGCCAATCTTTCATATTCCTTCCTTTGCTTTAGGGAGTTTCTCTTTCCCAACGAAATTAATTAGATTCCATTATTTCTCTTCCTTATAAATAAAATCACATCTCATTAAACTCTGCCCATAATTTTCTACATAAATACGTTTATTCTTCCGCTCTACAATCCTTTATTCTCTCGTGTTTTAACTAACTGTGGTTTTTTATTCTCTTGGTTTTTGCAGTGTGGGCGAGTGAGGTTCTTGTGGGAGCTAAAGAGGATAGGAATCTCCATTCAATTGACGAGTACGACCCCAATGAGGATGACTATGAGGATGAGGATGAGGAAGGTATTGACGAGGAGGAACACTTAGCTAGAAATAATAAGAACCCGGCTACTGGTCACAGTGATAACAAGGAACAGGCCAAAGGCATCGGCTCTTTTACTGGGTAAGTTAAAAAGGTTTAAAGATTTATTAAATGCTAAGAGAAGTTAAGAATGTAGATTTAAATTAAAGAAATCTATACTGAGAAAAACAGTTAATGATTTGCAATTTTGTATTATAGAAAGAACACGTTAAATATTGTTTACGCTTGCTTTGAGTTACGCATAGATGTCAAAGCGTTATATGCATGCAGTTTGGTTAGTTCCCAAAGTATAAAAAATCATCTCACAATCACATTACATCTGCCTAGCCCAAAGTAAAATATTTTGTTGAATTAATTTTAGTGCTTAGTTTTCAATACTTTATTTATAATTTTGAGATTTATTATTATTATATAATCATAAAGATTAGCTGCTTTCATAGCGTAATATAATGCAGTTAGGTTAGCTCTGAAAGTATACAAATTAAAACTCTACAAATTGGTTGACTGAAACCACCCTTAAGAATGAAAAACATGGGCAAGATCCGGGTTATGAAAAGCCCCCATAAAATGATTAAAATAACAACCGTAATACTTAAATTGTTTTAAGCAATAAAAACCAATTGAAACTCTCACAACATATTAAAAGCTCCTTAGAAATTATTTATCAATGAAGACAGTGATAGGAATTATATTTATTTTATCTAAATTTATCTTGCATATGTCAAGTTTGCAGGGAAATATGTTAAATATTTTTTCCTTGCTATAGTAAAGAAATAAATTAGTAATTTTTCTCAAGCTAGTAGTCGAACTAGTTGATAGTATGTGTCATTACAGACATACCAAGTTTCCACTGACGCATGTTGGTTGTTTCTAACTCGGATGAGAGGAATGCCCAAGCATAAAAATAGGCGAGGGCGAGAGTTCAAGTAGGTCCTTAAGTACGCTAGTTTATAAAGTGACTCCTTTACCATGTTAAAGTTAAAAAGTAAGGAGAGCTAGGAGTATAGCTATAGGATTGACAGGGTAAAGTTCCCACTTTCACTTTCTCTTGATGGATTCCTCATGAATTTCCGTCAGTTTGCAACCAAAGCATTAGTCACTGCCTCCTTGCCCTTGGCCCCCACTACTCCCACCCTATACAGCTATCAATAATGATCGACGGCAGGAAAAAGAAACGTTGTGGAAAAGTACACAGTTTTTTTTAACTGATTGAGGCTAAAAAAACTCAAGAATTTCAAGGGGTTGCGGAACTTAAGTAAAGTTACATTTTAAAACTATCCTACTACAAGTAGCCATTATTATCAACGTAAACTACAAAATAAACAAATTTTTAAAACGCTTACGTGGTTTATTAATAATGAACGATAAAGGATAAAAAGAAAAAATCCTAGCGAGTTATAAAATGTCAAACTAACTTGCTAAATTGTATTTCAATTCTGTTGCCATTTCATAAAATGCTCTCTACAAATAATTACTATACATCCAGAATTTAAAAGTGCGTAACTTTCTTGAACTTGTACACTTTTATCCTAAAGTTCCAAACTTTCACTCTACAAAAGTTCTTAAAATTTTTTTAAATTTAAAATAAAGAAAAAGTAACGCCTCGTATTCCTAAGAAAAATAAAAGTACCTACTATAATCCTAAGGTAATAATAACAATGGTTATTGGCTCTCTCTCGCTTTCTCCGCTTAAAAAAACCATTTTCTCTTCTTCCTAGAGGTAGTATTTTTGACTGGCGACTTCCTATTTCCTTCCTTATTTTTACCTTAATAATATAACATAAACCCAGCACTGCTTACTCTCACTTTTAGTAGTTGTAGTAAAAGTAGTAGTACAAGGGGTAGTTTCTTTATAAAACATAAAAAGTAAGGTTTATCTTGGGTGGGGAATTTTTTAAGAAATTTCCTCCGACCAATAAATCATTTCTACTTGCTTCCCAGCCATCATTTCTCCTTTAGCCTTGATCATCATCATCTTCACTAGCATCATCATCACTTCTTGCAAGATTCGGAATATTATTGTATTATTATTGCAATAGAGAGAGAGATGGGATAAAAAATGGTAGAGAAAGCCCTTGCAAGAAGAGGTCTAGATGGGGAAAAGGTGGGGAAAAAAGAAAGTTGGAAATATATGTATCTCGAGTTGTATCTCTGTAAAGAGAAAGATACTGAGTCAGAGGGGGTGGAATCTTCGGTTAAAAAATAAGCGAGGTTCTTGTGGTTTGTTAAAATTTATTCTTCAAGAAATATTAAATAATATAGCAGTCCGATTTATTTCACCCACACAAGAAATAAGATGTTATGCGTGGAGGTTTATTTGGTTTAAATAAAATGGTGACTGTTGGTGAAAGGAATGAATAAAAGAGATATGAATAAAATAGAGATGAACAAGGGCTGGATTGCCTAATAATTATTAAAGGGACATTTGGAATATTTGGAGATTTTAGGGATGACCGTTATATGCCTATTTGTGTTTACTTTTTAGAAGTACGTCAAACATACCTTTATGCAGGCATAGGCTTACCATATATCCCCAAATTAATGCCTTTTCCTAATGCTAAACTAATTTTTTGAAGCTGTGTATGTTATTGTTTGTTAAAAACTTAAGTCTCAAACCCTCCAGAAGTGAATATAATACTATATAGCCCGGTATACGTTTCAGGGACACACGGCATTTATTCTTTTTTATCAAGGTAGGTAAAGTGATAACGTTGACTTGGAGTGGAATAAAAATCAAAGCAGTTTGGGTCCTTTTCTCTCCCTCCTTTCTTTTGCTTATCCTTATCGACTCGTTTATTTTTATTGTTTGTTCAAATGTGATTTCCTTTCCTACTCCTCCAATACACTATTTCTTTTATCTGTCCTCCTAAATAAATATCTGTTGCTGGATGCTCATACTTTAGTTCAGGACTTTTAGTTATTTCTGTCGGATGTGGGTAAAAATAAAAGTACACCTCTCGTTTCTCATCTGTAGAAGATAATACAAATAACTCACGCACACATCATAAGATAAAGGATGCTCTTGCTCTCCAATCCTTTGTATCCAATAAATTGCAATGCAATTTCACACAGACAAAAAATACTTCTCATAGTTCACTATTGAATTTATTTCCGAAATTATCCCATCTTTATTTACCAATTTTTAATCGAGAAAGTGAGAAATAAATTGCAGTTTGTATTGACTCTTCTTAGTTTTGAAATGCAGTTTTAAAACTGACGTAACTTTGGAAGTTTTGTTATCAAAATCAACAAAATATGGTTAATTATGCATACTCAGTAGATTTACTGTTATGGGTATAAATGAAAGTTAGCAAAAAGATGAATACAAACTTGAAGTAGAGTTAAATAGTAAAGCTCCATTGTTCTCTCAACACTTTCATGCAGCAGCTTCCATTCTTGCAAATTCAGTTTTAGTTACAGTTTCCGTTCCGCAGTCATTTCCCAACCGTTTCATTCAAAAGTTGTGGCCAAAGCTATTATGCATAAATGCAATTTGGGTTGAGTTATGGTATTCCATATCCACCCTGAGCTAACCCAACACTAAATAATCCTTTTATAAGAATATAAAACTATCTTACTGCTACAACTACTACTACTAATTCTACTAGACGTAATAAATGTTTTAGTAGAGTGTAACTACATAATCACATTTCATTTCAGCAGTAGCAGCAGATCCATTACATTATTTTACATTAGGTTATGGAAGCGAATTACAGTCGCCAGCAAACATTCCATTATATTACCCGAGTAAATTACTATCTAACTTGTAAACTTGCAGAAGGATGGGTTGGCACTCCTAAGTCTGTGTAGAGTGTAGATGGGCTAAGACTTTGGCCAACTTTTTTATGCGAATAATAAACGCATTTGGAGGCCCCTTAATGTCTTTATTTTGCCCAACTTTAAGTGTTAATGGGGAAGAGGAGTGGTTATCTTATTGGATTGGATCCTATTCCATTATTATTTTATCCCTTGCTAACATAACAGGTCACACAGTTCATGAAATTCTTAAGAGTAATGGGAAGAGGGAAAGGGTGCTGCTTGGGTTTGGATTATCTTGGGGTGTTTGGGATTTGGGAACAAGGGATACAAACTTGCTTAATTTCTCAGGAATGTTGGGAGAAATTACATGGGAATTTCGGTCGGAATGACATGATGATCTTACTGCATTAAAAGTTATAATCTCGTAATAAACATTAAAAGGATTGTTATTTAATAGCGCTTGTTCTTTATGGGCTTCATTTGCCAATGAAAAATTCACACATAAACCTATTTACCATACTAGGCATGGTACTTTTGAAATGAATTATAGCCCGTCTGTAGAAACCACCCGTTAAATAAATTGGATACGGACAGAGGCTAATCTCTCCATTGAAGAATTGGATCTGTTCCATCCACTCATAATAATTTTACCCTTCTTCAGTTTCACACACATAAAACTTCCTCTACAAAAACATTCATTCATTGTGCAAACCAAACGAGAGTTTAGCGAAGTTGCAAAAAGAAAGAATAAATTTGATTAAGAAAGATTGTATTTAGACTCAAGCGGTTGACATAATAGGCAGGTCAATTGATGTCATCAGAAGAAGTGGGGATTTTTTTGGGTCCGGGCTGAAGTTTTATAATCCAACTAAAGTTTTAGAGATGTGCCAACAAGATCATAATAAAATAGGGATTTAATGATCGAAGAAAGTATGAATAATCGTTTTGTTAAACTCTAAATTTGCTAGTTTGAAGAGCCAAACGGACTGTTATTCAGACAGTATGTAGATATGCTTTAGCTGCCTTACTAAAAGTCAGTAGAAATTGGTAAAAAATCAATATGCCAATTTAAAAAAAAACCTTAAAAATTAAACTCAATAGCCCATAGTTTTCCCAGCCACTGAATATATCTTGCAAGTTTAATGCTTAGTTGTTGTACCTTTATATTTTAACCTCCTACAGCAATGACCACACCCCCTTTGGAGAAATCCCCCTCTCCAACTCATACCCTGGAAGTGGATCAAGGCCTACTTCTACAATTTCAAATGGAAATGGTGGTGCTGTTAGCGTTGATATTGGTATCGGTGGTGGAACCCTTGATTCAGATTCATCCAACGAATCCGACTTCCAACTAAACTCAAACTTTCTCCGGTTCATAAAGAACCTTTCGAATGTAACGAGAGAGTCCGGGGCAGATGTAAGGCTCCGTTGTGAAGCTGAAGGCATCCCTCCCCCGAGGACAATCAAATGGTTCAAAAACGGAGTCCAGAATCAATTCAGAGGAGACCGATTTAGGATTAAGACTTCACATAGAAAGTAATACACATTATAGCCTTTCTTTTTTTTACATATTGGCATATTTTGTGCTTTCCTATCATCAAGGTAGAACCCATAATCTACGGACAAGACTAAAAATTAAAATTTCGCATAAAATAGCAATAAACCAAAAAACAATTTCTGAATTCTTCTTTATTTGTGCAGAACGCTGGAGGGTAAGAAATCCCCTGTAAGGATTGTCGGTTCTGTATTAAAAATCCGTAAGCTAGAAGTACTTGACAAAGGGTTCTACACATGTGAAGTAACCGGAGGTGGTCCTGATCCTCGGAAACTAACTTCGACAGGAATCCTAGACGTTATCCACGATCCAGGTGAGCCAATACTCCTTCCTTATACATGCTTACTTATTTCTAATAGAAGAAAAAGTCCTCTTTGAAGATGGAATAGCTGCCATATTATTATTTCCATCCAACGATGATCCAATCCATGTCGAATATCCTTTCTTATCATACAAGCGATTTTTCTACTGGGAGGAATGTAGTTCTCTAAACTGTAAAATAGTTCCTCCGCTTCGAGTTTGATTAGGCGAATGTCTAAAAAGTCACGGAGAGACTGTCTTTGAAGTATGGACAAAAAATACCGGGTAGGAATCTCTCTCGGAGTTGGGTAGGGAAATAGCCCGGAGATGCCAGAGTATTCATTCATGTAATCACCTTCTATCAAAATGGAAAGTAGGGCTATGAATCTTACTCCTTTTTAATACACTTTGCCACTGGTGGGTGGGTGGTTGTTGTGACATGGATTCCACTCTTGTAAACTTTTTGCAGGGAACTCCCTTACGGGGTTTTCCTGTCTAAATCGAATGAAATGAAGCTTAAATAGTAACCAGAACTTTGTCAAATAAATTCCCTAAAGCTCTTAAAAAAATAAAACTCTCCAACTCTAATTAAAAAGACTGTTTAAATCCCTTAGAACATTGAGAATTTAACCCTCATGAAATCAGCCGATCACAAGTTCAAAGCTCAAAGTTAATTTGCAAACGAAACCTTCGCAAACCTTCACCCAAATAAAACCCTTTGTAAAAAACCTAAAACTACTATGCATGTAATTCTTCTCTCTACTGTTAATATTCCAAAAACTGTCATTTTTCCTCCACAACATCCCTCTCTTCTCCCTACATATATTTACAGCACGCAAAGTGAGAGAGATATTGATTAAGGGAATCAAAAGCACGGAGATATTGAGCCCAGCAGATGAGCCTCTGCCTAAAGAGGACACATTAGTTCGTTGGCAGCTCGTCAATTGATTTCTTTTGACTTCTGTAATATACTACATCCCGAATAAAATACAGCTTACTACCATACATACAGAGCATCGGTAACCTTATGAATAAAAATAAAAATAACTAAGCTCCCTATTATACTATTTCCTAGCCTTACAGAAGGAGATGGCAACGGTGGCAGGTGGTTTCCATTAAGAAATCCTCCATCATCATCCTCATGATCCGAGATTCATATCCCTTCATTCCCTCCTATACAATTTACCAAGAAGAGTAAAAGCTGGGACATTTTTATATTTATCAATTACTACTTCTTTTCAGACGGTTTCCCCACATTCACGAAAATATCATTGGATTATTTCTCTCAATAATGAGTCTGCTTTCTGAAGAAAAATCTCATCTGGTTATATTCTGACTATAGTCTTTCAATATTTCAATATATGAAAGGAAAATTTATCAGAAGAGTGCTTCATATTTTAATATCATTTGCAAGATTTACGGATTTAAAAAAAAATACTTTAAACATTTAAATATACTAGAATCTAAGGTAAAACTGCAAGGCACACAGTACTAATCTACCACTCCTGCCAATAAACCAAGGATAACATTATTATTGCCAGAAATGAGATGAGTATTATCTCATAAAAACCCTAATATAATAAGCAAAAGCAGTGCCGCTTAAGACTATAAACAAGCCTCACTCACGTTTGTAAAAATAATAATCATAAACCCGTATTTACAATGCAGTAAAAATAACAAAGGTTGAGTGATCATCATCTATGGCAGGATTGATAGACAGGCAGGTAGGTGATTTAGGCAGAAATGAAGGTGAGCCGAGCTTTGAATAAATCTTGATTTCAATTTGCATAAGCATAAACAACAGTACATTTTTATTGCATTGTCAAAGAAGAGGGAAAGGAACGGGTAGGTAGGATGTAGTAGTAGTTGTTAGAAATGGGTAGAAAACCCCAACGGTAGGATAAGTTTGGAACAGAATTATGACTTGCAAGTAAATATATGGGTATTATTACACTCAATGAGAAATAATTGATTGTTGAAACGACTGAGCCTTTATTATTTATTAAACCTGTATTAACCTTTTTATTTTATTTGTGCTTACAACAGTAGAGGAAGGTTTGTCAGCAGATAATTCATAGATTGATGAAATATTGTGTTGAAAATGGGTTAATATTTTCAAATACATGGATAAATGATGAGATCCCTTTGTAAAGAACCCAACTCCTATTTAAAGTGCTTATCTCATGGATTCAATATTGATTTAATTTAATTTCATCATTAAATTTCCAAAAAGTTGCAAATCCAGGTCGCAGACTTTAATAAACTTTTAATAAATGTCAGCAAGTAAAGGTAAAGGTTGGCTGGCTGCTGAGTGTGTTAGTTTACATCCTTTATCCCACTTCCTACCTATACCTTCATGCACAGCCTACTACCCGGGTATCTCGGCAAGTAAAATATTACTTTTGGCCAGGTATTTCTAATTTATACTCCTTCCTCTATATAAAGTTTATTTCTCCCAGTCAGTCCTTTGGTTCTGATAGGGAAAGGTTGCGGTTTGGTTTCCCCATCTTCAAACATGCAAGCAATGAAGGAACAAACAGGGAAGCCAGCAGAACTAATTAATTCCTCGTGAGTTGAGCTGACAGAGTGACAGGTTGATAGTCCCCTGGGGTTTATTCCTCTCCCCCCTTTCCTTCTCGGAATATCAACAAACTTTTACCTTTGTATCAAATCAACTAACCTTCCCAATGAATATAGCAGGAAACTCACCGTTTAGTTCGAGACAGTGCACCCCTTCTTCTATAATATAGGCACACGCACAGATAGATAGAGTGGTCATACCGTTATCCCAGAATTACAGCCTCTGCCCTTCTAAATTAGCAGACACCTGCAAACCCCTTAAAAACTGAATAGTCACCCGGGTTGTGTTTGGGTTGTAATATGGTTGAAGGCATACCTCTTTTATATATTTATGAAGTGAATAAAAAGGGGTGCGTTTAACTCCATTTGAGATCGGTTGACAAGATAGGTTGCCAGTCTTTGGACGAGTCTTGTATGCAAATAAATGCTACTCTTGACAAAGACAGGGAATGGAGGATGAAATGACTCTAAGAGTGGCAAATACTATTGTCAAATATCTTAGTAAAAATGCGTATTTGCTACGAGTTTTACTTTTAAAGAATAAAAATTTCGTAAACGATTTTAGGTTGCAGTAAAAACTGAGTATGGGATTCTCGGCTGATAGGCGAGTAGATGAGGTGTACTGTCATTTACAGAAAGTTTAAAACTACCTGACGTGAACTACCGGTTTGACTGGAGTTTACTTGCTCTTTGCTTTCAAGTCAGGTTAAAAAGGTTTTGTTTTCAACAGTTTGGCAACTTTTCAGATTGATTGTTTTTTGCCTAATGGTATGGGCATTTTCTGTTGAGCTTAGGTATGTTAACTTCGGCAGATTCTGGCTCACACGGTCAGTCGTAAAGTGAATTGCAAAGTCGAATTTCGAATCAGCAAACGTCTAATTGAACAGAACTAAAAAATTCTCTAGGAAAGCGAAAGATGAATACCAAAAACTGTAGAAGCAAATTGGAAGCTAGCAAAAGAAGAAACGAAGACTTAATGATATGAGAAGTCGCAATAAAATCTTTTCATTTCCTAGAACCATTGAGAACAAACTTTATTTCAATAAAATATAGGAAATTTCGCTGATTTTGATCCGCTACACCCAGCCGTGCCTTGTGTGAATGATGAATCCCAGCAACAGGAGACTATTGAAGCCGAGAAGATGAGATTGGGAAGAAGAATGATTTTAAATTAGTAACCTTTTCTATATCCAAATCACCCAACCTGCCTCTCTCTCTCTCTTCTTTCATAAAACTCATATTGATAAAAGTCCTATTCATAAAACTTTTATGCATCAACCTAAACAATCAACTCAGTAAGGAACTCCTATCAGGGGTTTAAATCTGTGGGTTTCTGGGTCCGGAACCCATAACCGGTCAAAGGTTGTATTACTCCGTACAGGGTTCTAAAACCCCAATAAAGCTGTAAATTTAATTAGTATACATTTAATTTATATACTCTTATTGGAAACCCCAGTAAAACCCACAGAAGTATGAAGGTAAAACCGCAGAAAAACGTTCTGACCGTGTGTCCTTCCCTACTTTAAAAACATAAAAGGATCAAAATATGAATAGAGATTGAGGTTTACAGTATATTGCTATATTAATTCTTTGAAATTGTAGTATAACCTCTTGGTTCCTCCAACTCTTGGCTGGTAACTGCATATGCTCCAAGGTCTGTTATATTATGTACCACGATACTACTATTCCTCATCCATGAATTTCTATAGTCATTGTTAGATCTGTAGAATATTGATTAGATTGACACGGACAGACAGGGACTGTTGTGCTTGTGCTCTGTGGGTTCATTTATATGGTCGGGTGACAAACTGACATCTCTTCATGTCAACTTTAATCATCTCATTCCATCATCCTTCGCATTAATCAACCCAGCAACATTCAAGGCCTTGAAATTATACTTTTGCGTATCATTTAATATTTTTACAGCTACTAATACAAGTCCAAGCTCTGGTTAATCCTGCCTAATAATACTGGAAATGCAATGAGGTTATTGCTCGTGCTGTATTAATTGATACAGACGTCGGTTAACTTATGCCAAATAGTGAATGAAGTTTCTTATTATTTGACATCGTATTTATAGATTCTTTTGAAGAAATAATTAGTGCATCCAATGGTATGATTTCTGAGCAAAAGTATATTTTCAGAATTGCAAACTAAAACATTAAATTTGTGAAATTTATTTAATAAAAAGTCTTTCCATTCCCGTTTAATATGGATGTAGCATGTGCGCTATTGATTTCGTATTTGAAGAACTTTTCTACATGATGTAGGATAGAATAGCATGGACTTATTACAACACAACTTAATATGGTCATGGCTTTTCCCCCTTAAACAAAACTCATTAAGTCAGCCTTATCGATTGAACTTTAGATTCTTGTATAAAAAAATGTTTTAGATGCGAGAAAGGGGGACCGCTACTCCCTGAAATAGTGCACAAGTCTTATGATATCATAAGCTATTGAAACTATCAGAAGTCAGCTTTGTACTATATCTATCTTATGCATTATCTTTACTATCTGTTATCAATACTAAAGAAAAGTGGAAGATAAGGTATATGTATGACGAGTGGGCCAAGATAATGAATGTGAACAGTTTCCAAAGAACAGGGCAAAGACAACATTTCTTCTTCCGGTTTTTAAGTGTCCTCCTCTCCCTCCCTTCCTAGCCCTTGTCTTACTCTAACATAGAAGAATAGTAGTAGTAGTAGTAGTAGTAGTAGTAGTAGTAGTAGTAGTAGTAGTAGTA
>JAQFZX010002452.1:0-18989 GCA_034682405.1 Hydroisotoma schaefferi | reverse complement strand
ATTTTTTGGTTTTTCGAATTTTTTTCGGTTAGCTTTCGCTAGACTGCCCGTGTATGGAACGGGCCCCTTTGGCTAGTATTACATAAACTGTCAAAACAAAGGATGGACTATCCTAACTGAACCTTACTTAACAGAACTTTCACAAGATTGAACCAAATCTACAAGCACCAGAGGCTCTGCAGCAGCTACCCGAAAAATTTCCTCCTGAACAATAAAAGCAAAATATTTTATTAAATGACATTGTTTCCTCCTAAAAAATAACAAAAATATTGCATACACTTTCACTATGAAGCTTTTAATAACCTAACCTACCCTAACAAAACGTTCAACAGATAGAACAAAACTTACCTGTAAGTGTACAAACGTTTTTAGCTCATCGGTAGTTGTTTGAAAAACTTTCTCCTAAAGAACGAAAGCAAAATATACCACGGAATGACATTGTTTATTTTTCACAAATAACAATAATAGTCAATTCACCTTGAATTAAAGCTTGTAATAACTTAACCTAACCTAATCTTACAAAACTTTTACCAGATTCAATGAGACTTACGTCAAAATGTATAAGCGCCGTAGGTTGAGCGGTAGCTAATCGGAATACTTCCTCCTAAAAACTTAAGAATGCTAATATGAAATATACTTTTTAAGGTGACGGATTTACGAACAATTTTAATTTAATAGGAATTTGGAGACCATTAAATTATACACAATGTACATGGTAAAACCAATCTACATAAGGAAATAAAATTTCTAAAAAACCCATATCATGAAATGGCGGTCTTGGGTGGCCTTGTGCTTATGGCCATCATAACGGACAAATAGAGCCGAGGGAGTTAGTAAAAACCAGTTCGCTACCACCCAGTACCCAGTTGAGTCGTTCTTCATAAATAACCGCCCAGTAGTTACCCATATCAGTAATTTCCCGCAAAAACACCACTGGGTACCCGCTTATCTGAGTAACCGCTAATTTCCAACCACCCAGTACCCAGGTCAGTCCCTCATCCAAAACCACCGCCCGTTAATTACCCGTATCGCCACTTTCCCGCAAAAAATCAATTGGGTACCCATTTATCTGGATACTTGCTAATTCCCCACCACCCAGTTTCCAGGTCAGTCCCTCATCCAAAATGACCCAAATGCACAACATATACAAAATACTAATAAAAAAATCTATCTCATTTCTGCTACTTTATTTTGACCCTTGAGGTCCCGAAAACTATAAGGGTATTTATCTAGATTGCTTGTTGTTTCTTAACCAATCAAATCGAGTAAAAAATGAATACTATACGCGTCCATGAAAATAAAATCCCCTTTTATGTGTCATCTCCGGTATTTCAGTAACTGATCTTGTAAACATGAGATCGCTTTACGCTGATGATGCACACCTTATTATTTACAAAACTTTATCCTACACTAAAAACCAACATTACACTTACAAAAATGCTTTTAATTATAAAACATACACGTATCTTTTGATGTAGTTGCATTTCAACCGTACTATGTAATATTTAGCAGTCATGTTAAACTGTTTCCAAGTAAAACCGTGTCATACAATTACAACAATTGTGAACATTTTAAATTTTGGTTTTTTAATGGTTAAATCCTTATAAAATAATTTCAGTCGAAATTCTAAAAGCTAAAACCTCATCTTGGGAAGAATAAATATAACTTTATTACTACACTTAGTGATGTTTAGAAAAGCTAAGCTGCCTTAACATTCTTCTGTATTTTTATTAAATAATGTCAAGCATTTCTAAGGTTTTTACTATTTCGTTAAAATATGAAAGGCTCAAGTTAAATTTCTGACCATATTTGCAGTTAATTTTATTTATTTCTAGTATAAGTTGTACCCTGCTCCGTAGTTTCACAGCTCTTCGTTTAGGATCTCCTCCTCCTCATAGTAGTAATCAGGAACGGCCGAAGAGGTTGTAAACTTTCTTTGAATACTATAGTACTAAGGGTACCTTAAAATTGGCTTATTGCGGATACACGTATTCTAAAAGAGTGACAGTTAAAAAAGCTGTCACAAAATATTACTATTGTGATAAAAGACGTCAGTGCATCCGTTGCTGCCTGAAGATCTGCATGAGTTTGCTGATTATTTTCCAGAAACATACATCGGAAGGACTTTTTGACGATATCCATAAATAAAGATATGACGAAGTACTCTCCTATCTAGCACAATAATTAAAATAAAGCTAAAATCTCGAGTTTCTTTCACTTAATTTTAACATGGTACTGTAGGATGTTAAGAGTGCATCAGAGTAAGTAAAACAACATGAGTAAGAAGCTGCGTGTAGTCGTATTTGGAGTTGTAGTTCTAGTTAACCTGTCTCTATTTTTTCCATCCTTCATGATGTGAATAAAAGTAGACAATCGCACTTTCATGTTATTTAGGAAAAGCTTCTTAATGGTTGTAAAAATGATTTGATGGGATTTTTTGTGTGATTCGAATTATATGCGTAGATGTGTACTTTCTAAACTACGACTAAAATAGTAAGAACTTTACCCTTGATCTGTCTTCCAATTTCCAAAGTGCACAGTCGCAGTTACTGTATGAGTACCAGACCATGTTTTCAGAATGCTTAAAAAATCACTAGCACCATCGTCTAATCCCCCTACAAGCACAACGGGTAATCCTACATTGCTTAGTTCCAAGCGTCGTTTGTCAGATTCGAACCTCTTTGCTAACCTTCTGAAATTGGCTACTATGACATCTTTCCCAATAAAATCGCCATAATTCTGTACTTAAAATTCGCCTGATAATAAAATACGATTTTGGATATTGATTCTGTGAATTTGTAGAATAATTTGATTTGTTAATGGTATTGCTAATGGTATACGTTAAACTTATATTCACTGAATAATGATAGCGCTAGCTTGCAAACTACAAGGCCTTCTTCGTAAAACCTTAAAGTATGTTCCTTTTGTGCTAAGCTTTGGTACTCCTTGGCTTCCTGCTTGTCTGGTTAGGTACTTCTTGATTCCAAACCGTGCTCCGTTCTTTGGATTGTATTGCTTAAAAGAAAGCCGCCCTTTGAATGAAAGTAAAGATTCGTCTATGCATAAAGACTGTCGAGCGGTGATCGCATTCTGGAAGTTATTCTGTAGCTTCTCTTGAAAGTTTCTTATTTTATGAAACGATTCCTGTTGGTTAACGGGACGGCTCTTTTATCAACAAAATGTAAGCTTCTGAGTATCTCTTGACATCTACAAATGCAGTACCATAATTAAACGCTTTAAATTGGCCCCTTTGTTAAGTAATGGTGTTTTTCTTCCTACCGTTACCTATTTCTGGTTATCAGCGTTCCGAAAAACTAAGCAGCCAGAATTGGGTCCAGGACCCAGTAGTCTCTTATCGCAGGTTTTTAAGTGATTTCCATTAGTAAAGATAAAGCAGTAAACCTCTAAAACTCATCATCTTCCCATTCTTTCCACTCCTTAAAAGCTGTTGACTTAAGTTCCTTTACTTGTGAGACGTAACGGTTGCTCTCGCGTGGTATGTCTTTAACTATTTCTCCATCTCAAAACGTCTGAAATATACTCAGAGGCGTTGACTTCAACGTGCAGCCTGATTCAGGCCTTATGAAACAGTGTGGGTGTGTGAACGCTGAAACCACCGGGTCCAATAGCTATATAGACCTGAATTTGAGGTATTGGGGTGATTTCTGGCCGTCGAGATCCGCTTATAGCAGCTGTAGGGTGCAATCCTCCTACCTGTTGCGAAGTGCGGCGTACATCCTACGTCCGGCAGGATCACATCTTTAAATTGGATTTTTTATGAAGCAATTGTTCTGGGTGTATCTATTCTTAGGTACCATAAACTGCTCGTCACTGCTACTTTTGTCTTCACTTTTTGGTTTAAAATCGGTCTCATCCCCAGATTGTTCGTCTTCAGAAGCTGTATCCGTAAAAAGGTCCAATTCTGTATCTAAAGAAGCGATTTCCTTGTTAGACCAATAATTAGATTTAATCATATTTGTACATTTGCGTTTCCGAAATACCATTCATGGTGTCTATCGTCGTATTGGTTTTTATAACATGAAATTAGGTGTTTTTGAAAAAATTAAGTGCTAAAACGAACCAAAGACCAGAGAAAAGCTTGACACACATGTAGTCGGCCTGTTCATATGAATTGGAAAACTACATGAAATACATGTATTTGGGCTCGCTTCTCTGGCTACATGATGTACATGTAGCTGGTCTGCATGAAGCGTTCCGAAACTACTTGACATACATGTATTTGGGCTATGGAAGTGAGTTGCTTGACTACATGACATTCATGTAGATGGGACTCAAGTGGATAATGGATAAAAATTTATGATTCTTTTTACAACCTCAACTTTAATTACCATCCACGTCTACTTAAGCATATGCTTCCGCGATTCTACATCAACTTGTGAGCTTTGTTAAGGCATTCACGTCAACTTTACTAACTGTCGGACCGGCAAACAGACCGACCAGATTTTTAGCTTAAGATGGGAAAGCTAGTGATGATCCTTTAAAACAACGCTTGCATCTCAAGTAGATAGTACAAGCTCGTAATTGCATGAATGACCAGACCTCGAATGGTCGTTTTGATCCCTTACCTGCGGTCACTTAAGTTAATTTAAACCTAAAACATCAATATTTTTCTTACTTCATTCCTTTCATTAGTCTGATTTTATGCTTTTCGAATAAATCCTTTTTTTAACAAACAGTGGCTTTTTACTTCTATTCAAGCGTTTATAAAATGACTAACCTGGAAACAGATTCTAACAAACGGAGAAAAACATCCATAAATGGTCAAGGCTACGCATCTTGTGGTGTTTGCAGTACTCTTAGTGTACGAAAGCACCTGCAAACCCATTTAAACGAAAACCATGCTGGACGACAGCAGTTTGAAGCACCTCCAAAAGGAACGGTGAAGATGGCGGATATGGTGGTAAGTTTTGCTGATATTCTTGAATAGTAATTGCAAATACAATTATTTTTTAAACTTGTAGGGAGTAATGCAAGCTCAGCAAAACGAACGTGATCGGTTGGGAGAAAGAAAGCGTGGGCCCTATTTTTCTGAACAAGAAATTCAGAACTTTGTATCCAAAATGGCCCCTCACATGCACGCTGTTATGTCCGAGAAATTAAATTTGTGTGTAACTACTCCTACGCCCGGCACAGAAAGGCCATCTCCAGTAAGTATCGTGTGTGATAAATACATTCCACACCGATCAACTCTAAATATAATTGGAATGAACGTGTATATTGATGGAAAAAAAATGCGTGTTTCTTGAAGCTATGCCAGTTCCTGATGGAACCGGTCGTGGAATAAGTGGTGCACTTTGCAACGCAGCGGATAGTTTTTACGGTCCAGACAATGCAAGTTGGAAAGAAAGGTAACTAATATGCATACATATATTAACATTTAAAAACATGCATCTAACATGTACCTATTTTATGTTTAAGGTTTGTTAGGGGTCGGCGGTCGATGGGGGAATTTCGCAAATAAATCTCGAAACCCACATGAATAACCTCATCTATAAAAATGAAGCAGCCCGAGAATTTCCTTCCTACGCTTGGGACACAGGTTAGAAACAATACAAAAAATAAAGAAGCCTTGAATATTTTTTAAACTAATGTGTACTCTCTTTTCAATTTTATTTAGCTCATTTAATTGAATTGTCTGATAAAGACACCAAAGAAGTCGAACCCTGGGTAAAAAAAACCATGTAAAACCATAACCTCAATTCACAAGAAGTTTGCATTTGGCAATCATTTGAAGGAAGCTATAGAAAAAACTCATGAAGGTGGAGCTTATCTTAGAGCTCCTCGCCTTTTTACTGACATACGGTGGGTGTGCTATTCTGAAGGGGTATTTGATGCATTTCCAGCAAACTACTCGTATATTTATGATGTTCTCGACCCTTATGAAAGTGTAATATTAGGCCGGATGAACAATGCCCCCTTTATTCTGGAAGCGTCTGGATTGTATGACAACTATAACAAAGCTGCTACCTGCTCAAATTTTGTACAAGCGTCTGGAATGAATGTCCTTGGCACGTCCTTGGCACGCGGACGCGGCTGTGAAGGAATGCACTGATAAGTTGTCTAAAAAGGCTGAATGATTTCGTGGACAAAATGAAGAACCTGCTGCAAAAGCGCTATGCAAGAACTGTAATGCCGCAATGCAGACGCTTCAAGAGTAATCTTCATATCGAGGCAAACCAGTTTGTAATAAAGAAGTTGGTGCTGTGGGACAGATGACGCGAAATATACCCGCCACCGATAACTTTCGCGTGGTAGATTTACCCGTTGTAGCCACTAGAAGTAGAAAAAGGCTTTCTTAATACGCAGAACTAATAGCGAACAATCTGACTACCCGGTATTTAGCAGGAAAACCAGCAATTACTGTTACCGCTGGAGAGCTATTTTTAGCTTAACAAATACTATAGAGACAGTGAATTTCCTAGAATGTTGCTACTGTACACAGAATTATCAATGCAAGCTGGATTTCTTCCTCCCGTACTTTCAAACGAGGATTTCATAACTCAGTACGAGGACTTTACAACTCATGTGCATGCCAAGTTAAGAAGCAATTATCCCCATTGGACACCCTTAGGAGATAAAGTAAAAGAAGAAACAAAATTCTATGAAACCGAGTTAAAACATCCATCCCCGTCACCTGAAATGTTGCATCTAGATGCAATGGCGACGCTACAAGTCGGATCCGTCATAAAGACTTTGGCATATGGACGTGCTTCGTTGCGCCCCCTGAATCTTTTGCACGAAGCGTTTATCACAATTAATGGTCCTCCGAGTACTTATAAACAAGATGTGGATGAGATAGTTCGACAATCGCTGGATAGACGATTTAGAGGTGGTGGTCGGGATTTCACTGTACGGGCAGACCGATTGGATAAACTTATGCCCATTTGAACATCCATCGTCATTGACAGAATTTCCAAAGAGAAAGGAAAGTTCAGTTTCTTCCCCAGTGAGCATTAAAGAATAGAGAGAAAAAACTAAGGGACGTAGAGAAATTTTAATCTTTAATCCTCACAGGCAATGCCAACTAAATGTAAAAACTACTGCAATGTCATATAATTTAATAAAATCATTCAATATTTAACCCTAACATTTTTATAAGAAAATAAACTGTGCATTAAGGAAATAATGGTGATAAAGGGGGCAAAGAAGCAAAAAGAATAGAAAGAAAAAGGGGGAAAAGGGAGTAAGCAAATGCCAGGGAGAGAAGTATTTACATAATTAGGATCGCTGGTGGTATAATGAGTCATACACACGGCAATGGCTTTATGGAACACTGGTTTTCCTAGATACTGGAACCGTTTGGAAGATTCTGCAGGCCTGCATTGAATATTATTCTAACAAGAAGAACTCTAAATTGGTTAAATTGCTCTTCAGAGATTTAGACGTTAGAGACTCGGAAGATAACGTATTCCATCCCTCAACTCTGTAGAATGGGACATGGAATTGGGAGTGCATTGTAGCAGCAGACACATTGTTGGCCGCTACAGCTGTCATTGCACAGCAAATCACTAGTTGCCGCTTCTCAGCAATGTATTCCCTGATTTGGCATAAGACACGGCTTTTTCCTGAACCTGCTTCTCCATAAACTATAAGACGTAAAGGAGTTTTTATTTTTTCACCCTTGGGTTTCTTTAAAAACTATTGCAAAATTTAAATGGCTTTTTTCTGAGGAGTTTCCCAGTTCCAAGTGACATTTCCTCGGGCTCGGTAGGATTTCCCTTTCGTTTTCTGAATGAACTTTTGATTTTCTCGGATAGGCATTTTATTCCAATCCAAGTTCTCAGCTCTCCAGTCAAAGGAATGGTCGATATCTCGCTCACCTAGCTCTCGGTCTTCGTCCATCCTGGCAAATTCGTGGCAGTTGTACATACTTGAAGCTGCAGTTGCTTAGTGAGGACGAGGCAAAGATAATTTTCATCATCACCGACGAATTTACTCTTGACAGTTTATTTGAATGGATTGGACATTTTTACGAAAAGGTCTTTTTTCTAGAAAACAATATTCTAAATGCTAGATTGCATAATAAAGCAGCGGTAATCCAATCCTTTATTATCTCTCATTGTTCTGAAGGGTTACAATAAACACGTTGCATAAAATATTGCGTCAGACCAACTTATAAGAACATCCGGGTAAAGACTCTGCACGCGTACCATAAATTTTAATTTTTCGCCCTCGTGCGACTAATGTAACCGTGACACATTAAATGCACGTGTGTATATGCAAAGGTTTACCATTATTAACGGGTGTCGCTACACAATGACATTTATAGGATTAAAGAAACAATAAGGTTAAAATTCAGTGCACATGTTTTTTTAATGAGCTGTACTTGTTTCATATGTGCTAACAATATTAATACGTAATGTTTGGTTTTTCATTTTTTGGTGTCCAAACGCTGGCATAAGAGGAGTGGTGCAGGTCGGATTCTTGCCCAGTCACCACCATGGCAAATAACTAGTTAGTGACGATGATGCCATTTTAGCAGACTCTAAGATTAATCTAGCTCGGAAGATCAAAACTTTCGAAATTTATTGCAAAGAAAAGAGCCTGGTGGTTAATCTGGGCAAAACAAAAGTTATTATCTTTCGACGTGGAGGAAAGGTTTCTGGATCGCAGAAGTTTTACTACAATGGTCAACCGATTGCTATTCTTAATCAATATACATATCTGGGAGTCCTCTTTAGTAGCTCTGCTCGTTTTGCAATTGCCTGTGATACGTTTATTGGGAACTCTTTGTCAGCTAATGCGGCAGTGCACGCTACTTTTGGGAAGTCTAGATGTCAAGGTTGAAACGCACGTGTAAAACTTTTTGATGCCATTACTGGAGGGACATCATTTTATGCTAGTCCTATCTGGGCGCTCAGATATGCGTCAGATATTGAACGTGTACAACTGTATTTATTTAAAAGGATATTGTATCTTCCCAGAAATACTGCAAATTAGATCGTCCGACTAGAGACCGATAGTAGCCCCCTACCTTGTTAAGTACTACGGCTAGCAATCAAACTAATAATCCGAATACTGAAGATAGAGGACTCGAGGGTGCCAAAAATGTGCTACAAGGAACTTTTTCGTCTCGATAAACAACCGGAAGGCTTTAATTCGAACTTACATAATTGGTGCTCTCAAATACGTTGCTTAATTGAAGAGACGGGATTCTCGTTTGTCTGGATTTCGCAGTCGATTAAGCAATTTGAAACATATCTACCGTCTATAATTGAACCATTTCGGGATATGCATCGTCAGCAAAATATGGCTAGAGCTGAAAATTCAACTTCTAATTACTACTACAATCTAATTAAGTATGCTCCTTTTACGGCAAAATATTTAAGATTACAGATCTCTATAAACGTCATTAGAGTCATATGTCAAGCAAGAACCGGAGATACTAGATTTAACTTTAATAGAATCTCATATGTACTTAAACCAAAAGAAAAGTGTTCAATATGTAATGTAGATGAGGTAGAAACGCCATACCATTTTTTTTGTCAAATGTCGACAGTACGAACCATACAGACGTTACTATTCATTTAAACACCGTATTTATTGTTTAAGAGAAGCAGATTTCCATCATATGTTTTTTGTAGGCGATAAAGCTAAACTTTTTGATATGTTTAACGTTATAACGCGTAGTCTTAGGCTGAGTTCATTTATTTTGAATAAATAATGTACATTATTACTTATTCTCCGTACGGTTACAATCTCATAATACTTAATTTTGTATTAACAAACTGTGTTATAGGTGACATTTTGACATTTTGACAACATTTGACATTTGACAACCTTATTGACACAATAAAATTCTATTATATGCTATTCTATTCTACCTAGTGTTACTGCGCCAGGAAATAATCTCCATCCGTCGTTAAAGCGTCGACTTATGACGGACGTTCACAGAACTCGAGAGTTATGAACTGACCCTGGCCAACGAGCGTTCACCGAATAGAAGGAATAACCCGGATACATATCATCATCGCGTTTACAGAGTGATTGATTGCCGTGGCGGTCGACGTACTGTTCTTCATTTAGGGTTGGTGCATCTATCTTGATGATGCTTCCATCGACACATCCTGCTACAGACGGAAACGCCCCTTTCCGTAAGAATTCTGGAGCAATATCTTCCACATTGTCCGGCCATCTTACAATATCTTGTAAAAGATGGTTAACTGTAGCATAAAACTGAACTTCGGTCCTCCTTAGTTCGAATTTGTCTTTAAACTATAAGTCTTTGTATATTTCCAAGTTAATTCTTGGGTGAAACACTCTAGGCATTCTCTCTTCAGCTTTGTCTTCTTCATCACTCGAAAAATAAAGATTAACTACATCCATCTACGACACAATACAGGCAAAATTAATTAGTATAATAATAATGGTAAGTAAAAAGAGTTATTTTTGAAAAAAAGTGTAACCAACTTACCCTTTTTAGAAGATACATCAGTTATTTCTGCTAAAAAAGTTTGAATCGAGTAACAAAGTTCTCAAATCTAGTATGTTGTACACCAAACGCGATTGTGTAATCGTTTTGTAATTGAAAAGCAGTACAAATATCCAAGAAAGAGTTTACTTTATCAATTCATCATTGAATGCAAAAAGAGGAGACCATTTTGCAATTATCCATGAAAAGTGTGGAGTTTCGGAGTCTCTTTTTTGCGGAGGAGAAAGTTGTGGAACGCAGTTTTCTCTTTTCACCCGCAAAAGAATCTTCATTTCCGCTCCGCACTTTTCACTTTGCAAAAAAATTTTCATGGTGAAACGCTCTGCATTTGCAAATTTTCAGAAATATGAAAAGTGTGGAGTGAAAAGTGAGCTATAAAACGGGCCCCTGGACCCAGAAAATCTAGCTGTCAAACGGAGATGTGGATTTTTTGATAAAGATTCCAAAGTATTGGGACCGAATGTTTTCATTCGAAAGTACTTTGTACCCGAAAATAACATGTGGTTTATTTTTTGGGTAAACAAAACTACCCAGGATCGTGAAAAGGATGATGCACATCTTTCTGTGTCCTCGTTTGAGCTACCTTAGCTCATTCAAATCTTGAATCGATTGATTTGTGAGTAGGAGATAACTTCTTTCACCAAATGGCCAAAACTGCTTATGATCTCTCCTGACTGACTGGTGGAGGACATTCTTGATCCTAAATTTTGGTCGGAAGATTTTAATTCGAGTTAGGTGTCAACAATAATATATTGATGAGCTAGGATAATGTAATACGGTAATAAATGAGGATTTCTATGAGTGTTTGATTGAATGCTGTGTAATGATCAGAGTTAACTGATCCTTTATTTATCGAATGGGTTGCTTTAAATAGCCAAATAATGAGGTTATACTTAGGTAATTAACTAAGTATTATTGATTAAGAAGTAGGTTATAAGAAAGGCCGTGTGCAAAACTACAGCATGCATTGCTGGAGTTGACACTGGAGTCGGAAACATTGCAAACCTGGCCCTTGCGGACCGCCAAAGGGACACGGGGGGCTAACTCTGACCTGAAAAGATGGCACCCAAGTGGCAAATTCCATCCATGATGCTTAATTTGGGATTATGCAAGATGCTCCTTACTCTTTTGAAGCGATTTTGAACTAAAACAACCAAAGGGGAAGCGGAAAAGGGGACAATGTTGCTGGCGAAAGGCAAAAAGCTGCAAAACATTCTTGGTAACGATGCAAATAACTGAAAAAAAACGATTTATGATTTCTTTGGCTTTCAGGAGAAGTTTTGGTTAAATCAAAATGGATTTATTCTAAACACTCGCCTGCTTCATTTCAATTCATGTAATTTTAATCTGTTTGTTTTTAGGAGGCAGTTACTTGAGAGCATTTTCAAGTCTAGTTCGTCTCTTTTAAACCAATCATATCCAAATCTGTTGAAAATGGAGTTGGAAATACTCCTTTTGGTCTTATTTGTTAGTAAACGGGTAAATGTACAGTGCATTGTTAATGAAAGAAATGAGGATTGCTTGAGAAAGGGTTGTTTTTACGGGATCATGATGAAATATATTTAATCATTTTTCAAACGCGTTTTGCAGAGTCTAGCTATTTTGGTGGATGCTATGGAGAAATGCATTGTCATAGAAGATAGTGTTTTTTCTAAGATGTATAGGCAGTCAAGGTTACTTAAATGCAGATAATAATTTCTGGTGCACAGTGAAATACCATTTCATGGTTCCTTTGTGGAGCTGGAGCCACTTGATTTCTTGCAAGAGAGTGATGACCCAGAGTCTCATCCTCTTTATTCCCAATTCAATGATAAGAGTAAACTTAACTTAAGAGTGCATATTATGAAACACCTGGTGCTTTGCAGCTAGAGCTAGCTAGCTGTGTAAGTGTGCTAGCTGTGTAAGTGCTGCTAGATAAAGCATATTCAAGGGCGCTTAGGCGCAATTACTATAGCTGTTTCTTTTTATCACATTGTTTATGGAAGTCTTCGTTGTTTTTTCAATGTGAAAGCAAGCCCCAACACCCCCGTTCTTTTCTCTTTTTCTTTTTGTGAATTTAAAAAACGTGTTTCAGGCAATCCAAATACCCGTTCGAGTTCTTGGATTCCCATGGGTTTTAAAAATTATTAAAAGTATTTCGGCCAAATCAGGTATATTATTGTGATTTTGGTGCAAATGTAAAAAGATGCCGTTCAGGCTATTTCATTACCCCGTGGGTTTTTTTTGTGAAAACCACCGGTCATATGTTTGACCGATTGCGGTCATCTTTGAACTAAGCCATAGGTTCTTTTAACCCCAATGCCAAATAACGATGGTCTAATTTTTTTTTACCAGAGTTAAGCTATTTTAGACCGATAGACGGACCGACTCGGCAATTGCTGTAGCCTCTGATTGCGCTAAAAAGGCTCGTGGCTAACCTGCAGCTTAAAATTCAATAATCCTAGCTTTTCCTTTTTAGATTCTACAAGTAAATAATCCATTTCTTCTTTATGATGCAGCTATGATGTTAAAAACTAAGAAGAATATTGTTTTTCAATTAAATTTTCCAACCAACCTTTGCTTTATGATACAAGGATGGAGACTGCCTTACAAGATGAAGGATGATATAGACATGTTTTGTAGCCATCGACACGTAATTAATTGTGAATCTTTCAATCTATTTTTCTCATTTACTTTTGTAAAATATTACTGTAACAAAAGCACCTTTTTGTAGTTTCTCTCCTCGTTTATCGGATAATTGAAGACATGAAAAAAAGGCTAGATGAATTTCGAGTCAAACTAACAAGTACAAAATCCATTCTCTTCCCCATCCTGCATTTAAAATGTTAACCACTAAGAAGAATAATGTTTTTAAATTAAAATTTCAGGCCAACCTTTGACTAAGGATCTTAAGATAGAGTGTGCCTTTGAGGATAAAGGAACAAATAGACAAATTGTCGAGCCATTGACAAGAATAAATTTTTAATCTTTCCATTTATTTTTCTCATTTATTTGTGTTGAACGTCTATGGAATCAATCTGTATTGTTTTGCTGTAAGACCTTTTGTAGGAGATGAGCCGGATCATGAGAATAGGGATAAAAACTCAAGAGAAGCAATTGGTAGAGGAGCAGATATGTATAGCTGTCCTTTTTTCTGCATACCGTTCATGCACTCTAAAATATTAATCTTTGATAATTGTTTATTTGTTCAGCAGGGTTTACGGCCCCTTTTGACTTCAGCAAGAAGTTTATGGCTGAGAATACTAGAGTACCCTTTCAGTGCTTATTCATTCTCGTCGACTCTTTTACAGAGAAGGTTGTTCGAAGTCTTTGTAAGTCTTACTCGTATTTAAGGGTACATGCAAAAAGTTCCCAGGATCGGACATAAGCGTTTTATAATTTGCATTTATCTGTTGCTAATATTGACAAAAGGATCTGTAAGTATTTAACATTTTGCCGAAACAATTGTATTAAGTATAGAAAGAACGTCCAATAGAAATAGTACGGTAAATCTGTTTATTTATATACTTTTCACTTCATTTTTGACATTTTCTCCACCAGTTATTTTCAGTTTATAATTTTCAAGTAATTTTTTACTTTTGTAAAGTTAATCTTTCCAACCTTTGAGGTACGGTTTGCTAGAGGTCTACTGCATACGTTCAAAGAAACATTCGAATACGCCTGCGATGACCGACCATTTCTTCTGCACTAGGTAATTCCACATTATTCCGGTTTAAGGGTATCCACTTCAATCAGCACGAACATGCAACGTATCGTTACGCATACCCATTCATCATTTCTAAATAGAAAAAAATTAACAATTGGTGATTATCTCCTTACATCCGTGAGCCTAATTAAAAAGTGTCTAGGTTAGGGCCTTTAGGTATTTTAAGATTATTATGGTGAATTTAATGTAGAGCTGCATTCTGAAGATTTAGTTAAACTGGGATTAAGGAAAACTGGCGCCGGTGTCATCTGCAGGTAACAGCACCTAAGTCCACCTCTATGACCTTGTGACATGCTGTTTACTGCTTTTTTAGTTTCCAGTTCCATCCGAGCTTCCAATGTGACCCAACTGCAGGCTTTTTCGTAGTCTAGGAGCTAAATATTTGAACTTTAAAACGAGGATTGTTGGGTCGGGCCATCACTGTTTGTTTATACTAGTTTGGATTCCAATTCCAACCCATTTTGTCGTGATTTTCAGGATGTAGGTTCTTTTTCATTCCTTTAAGTTTCCAACCGGTACGAATCAATGCCGGCCGTTCGGTGACACTGGTGCCAGACCAAGCAATCCAGGCAATTTAAGAATTTTAACGGAAAATACCATAATATAGTACCGCAATAATTTCCTTTCGACAAGGGTAAAGTATAGAAAAGAACAAGAAATACAAGGAGTAATTTTCGAATTTCGTTCATTTTATTTCAGGCTTAAAGGAAACTACAATACTTTAACTACCAACTGCAACTCTGAAAGAATGGAAATGATGGTGGATTAAAAGAAATAATGCTGAAGTAGACTCCAAATGAAATTGTATTGATTAAGTTGATCACTGAGCAGTGTAGAAAATATTTAATGTCAACGAAAACATACTTATGAAAGTGCATACATGTGACAAGGAAAATGTAATATATAAATACAAATAACATAACATTGAAAAAAATTAAAGTAAATACTTAATCTTAAAACAGCTCAACATGAGTTAAGCACTTGAAACTGATTCGAAGTATTACTAAAGTTCAATTCTGCTACAAGAAATAAGTTTATTATTTCTGTATTATCTTATTATATAAATGCATTAATTGGAATATATTCGAACTATAAGTCTACTTTTCATGCATAAGAGTTAATATTGTAACTGATAAAAGAAAATATATCTTTATTTCATGTGACAAAAAGACTGCCCTTAGGCGTTTCATGCAGATGCGGCTATAGTTTCCACCACAGACAGTGAGATATTGAAACTATAACTTTCATGCATTTTCTAATTAAAGATGTAGAGAATAATATATCTTTTTTGTGCATTTCCAAAGCTGTGTAAATGTCCTCTTCCTGATCAAAGGGAAATCACGGTTTTCCAACTCCCCAAACGGGTACAAGGGTGCCGATGGTTTTGGATTGCATGGCAATTTTGAGCTTGAAGATTTTTCGAGATTTTCACTACCAGTTGTTGGTGGTGAGATATCAACTAATTCTTTGTTTTTACCCTCCGTGTCAGGGAGAGGAATTGGTTTAATCGTGCGAATACTAAAGGTTAGTAACCATGCAATGAATGAGCACAAAATTCCAATGAGAGCAAGAAATGACTTTACAACCATTGGTTTGCTTTCCAATAGTAATGACTGCTTTAAAATAGTAAAGAGCTGTACCCATAAGTACTAGAAGAAGTATTCCTGCAATCGAAAGCAGAACGGTTTTTAAAGTTTGTCAAGGTCCACCACCAAATGAGTTTTTTATTATTTGAATATAATGAAAAATGAAAGGTTATCCCCATTTAAAGCTTTGTGAAAAATCGCTGATGCATGAATGTTAGCTACGTCAAGTATCTGCCTCTTAAAACTTTAATTTGGCTGATTCTGCTTATCACGGGTGTAGGCTGCAGGGACCTTAAAAGCAATTTTTTAAAGATTCATCAATGTCACTATAAGCCAATTTCTTGTAGGGATGAGGATGGTGTCTAATGGGCGCCACTGCAGATGCGTCTCTTATATTAAGAAGGGATACCTAGTCATCACCCATGTCAAAATAAAACTCCCCAGGGGGACACGGTACTGGCGTTTGGGTTGAAACCACTTCATGGCTAACTGGTCGAAGAAACACTTCCTAAATATGGTCACTTGCAAACAAAACAGAAAGTGTAAAACCCTTTGAAAGTTTTGAATATTCTATGTTTAAAATGGATTGTTCTAGTTGTTTTTTTTCCCTACGTACGAGTCTTTAATAAATCTTACATTTACAATTGCTACCATCCTGTTTTTGAAACAGTCCTTATTGAGCAGTGGTTTTGATGGAGTTCAAATCGTTAAACTTTTACTCAATGATTCTGCGTTGCAAATAGTTTTAAAGGGTGCATTAATTCTTACCGTTAATAAAACGTACATTTAATTCTTTTATGCAAGTGTTTCTCGTCAGGAAATAGTATCTGTGGATCAACTGACATTCTGTCACATCCATCACGTCTCCTGCTAAATGGCCCCTCAACGATAAGTTCCCTGTCATGGCACGTAGTAAATAATCCGGGACGGCTTTTTCTACAAAGAACATATGGCCACGTTGTTGAACCAGTAGTTGTAGCTATGCAGATTTACTTTTCAAATTTTCAAAACTCTAAAGTAAGTTTTGTGTCCCCTAGTTCGGTTAAATAAGTGAGGTGAAGGTTCATTTCAGCAGCAAAGACATAGGCTGCATCCCGTTTTACTTTTTTATTTTGTCTAAAGCTGAACTGGTGGTTCCTGTTCCGTCATAACCGGATGTGTCGTTGTAGACACTAAAATATACTCCCTGGTCACACATTTTGACCGTTTTGGTCTTTTACTCTCTATATATACGAGAATCGATGTAATCTAGCAACGCGGTGGATTTATCAAACACTTAAATCCCGAGACGACTTCCGCTGTTTTTGAATGTGTATGCGCTCTCAATCACAAAAGAATGAGCACAATATCTGCTTGTCTAAAGCTGGTTTTTCATTCTAACTGTTTGAGCACGCTTCGCGGATAATTCACGCTATACCTACCATTTTCTGTTCCAACTTTTATCCCAAATAATGCAGATTTAACTATAAAAGCGTTACCAGGCACCTTGACGCTTTTTTAACCTAGTTATTAAAAGCGTCGTCGCTTAGTTTAAAAACCGACGGTACCAAACTTTTTCTTTTTTACTGCAACTTTCTTCACTTTGACTGCCACATTTTTGTCTTTAGTTGCCACTTTTTTTACTTTACAAGCCACCTTTTGTACTTTTTCTGGTATTGTTTTTTAGTGATTTTTTTAAGTGTAAGTGCTTTTTAACAGAACTTTTCAGTGCTTAATTGTTTTTTATAGAATTAATATATATAAACACCAAGTGGAAGACCATAGTAGAGTGGATTATTTCTGGTAAAATTGGGTTGGAAGGGCGCAAAGGGTAGGTACCTCTAAAAAATGCACTATCTCTAACAATTTTTTTTAGTACGATGGGTCATGTTGAGAACGGCAAGGCCCTTAACGAAAGAAGTTATAAATATACTTTCATTCACAAAGACGCTGAAATACAATTTATCTCCCCCAACCTATACAACCTCCACCCCATCTACCACCATCTAGCACCACCAACACGACCACAACCACCAACACGACCACCACCACCACAACCATCGGCTACCACCAACTAATTCCACAACCACCATCTACCACCACCACCACCTATACCCTCCACCACCTACCACAACCATCACCAGCACCACCTACCACCACCAGCACCACCACCACCATTTACCACCACCACCATCCTTAAGCCAACCTATGCGGTGAAAAGCGGCTCCGTGGCGATCTATCCACGAAGCATAGGGCAGCCAAGTGGAAGGAGGGAATAAGTCCAACGGCCACTAAACGAGACATCTTGTGAGAGTGGCCGTTAACTCGCATTCCCTCCATAATAAAAGAACCCCTCCAAAATAGCATGGATTGAGATCCGACGGTACCTATACCGGTGGATTTATATACTCCGACTAGCTGGTTACTGCATTAAAATCGTGGACATTACTGGAAAAAAGGTGTTTCTGAAATCTTATTCCGGGCCATTGGCACTAGAAAACTTTTTGGTAAACTTGATTGAACAGTCCAAGAAAGTCTTTAGGAAAGTGCATCTTCAGATTTTACCCATTCCTAATACCTGATGCTATCAATGAAATGCTGGTTAAGGCAACCACCTTTAGGATGTGCAGGCGCCAGTTTTCTAAGGACCACAACGTTATCGCTTGTCGCCATCATAATTAGTTTTTGCCTTCCTGTTTATTTAATCTGGAGTTGTAAATACGGGTCGTTTAGTCACATTTTTTGTTACACTTGAATACTAACCTCAGAGAACTGCAAATCCCTTTACCATTCAGAGATGTTAGGGAAGTGGGAGATGTAGAACCCACAACAAAGCAAAAGTATTCGGAACCTCCTGACAGACCAGCTGCTCTAGCACAGGTATTTGCCAAAATTCTCGCGTTAACAACGTTTGCCTTTCCTGTATGGGAATACATTTCGCGTAATTACAAGAACTCTTCTTAGTTTCTGTAATTCGTAACAGTGCCCTGAATCTTTAAATAATGACATTTGATGGAAACATCAATAGTGTAACCTGAGCCAAAAGAGTATACAACAAGTAGATAAGTATCGGGTGAAACAGAAATATGTATATGGGGGCTGTATTCATGTTTTACGGCATGACCACGGTTGCTATGACACCTAAATTTGGCTAAAGCAAGTTTAAATGTCTACCACTGCATGGAACGTTGGTGTTTGCATGATATCTCAGCCCCCACTGCTATGATTTGGTTAAAAGTTCTGTATTTTGTAGCTATTAATCTTA
>JAQFZX010002451.1:0-18992 GCA_034682405.1 Hydroisotoma schaefferi | reverse complement strand
TAATTTTGAGAAGGGTTTTTTTACCATAAAAATTTCGAATTAATTTATAATTAGCAGAAGCAGAGAATGCGTTTTTTTACTAAACTTTAAAATATTTTTTGTAATTAAATTAAGGAACTACTTTAGATAATGAACATAGTTGAAACAAAAAATTACTAGTATTTTAAAATTGCCATTAAAAAAATTAAACTGAAATTTTAAACGATTCATATTCTTTGGTTTAATTGCATATTCTTATTCACTCAATTTCAGTTTTAAAATAATTGTGAATTAATGGGAACGGCTGGTTAATTTTTTCATTTGGAAAGACAAATTCACCAAAAAAAGTTCGACCGAACAAAAAGACATGAAGGCAAACGACACAGAGGCAAACGACATTGAGGCAAATGGACTTAAAGGGAAAAGACGTAAAGGCAAGTGCCAAAATTTAAAGCGTTTCCCCCAATTTTGACTCATGTCATAGTTTGAATTCAAATTAAAAGCCAGACAGATTAATAATTCCAGTTATTACACAAACTGAGGCCTTAAATGGGTGAAAATAACCTTTTTATACTTATCTTTCTCATCCTCTGCTAGATTTACCTTTTTCTTCGTTATCAAATGAGCCTCCCCATCCCCGTGAACAATTGTATGCTCTTTTTTAACATGAAATTGCCCGGTTGCGAGACATTGTACTGCGGTTTTAAAATTTTTAAAATATTTTTTTTGCCCAAATTTACTCGTAATCATTATTGCAAAGTACGCTGTAAGCCCTTACACAATGTAAAATTAACAATAACACCGCGAAAAAAAAAGAATTTTTGCCTTCTCGTCGTTTGTCTTTATGTCTTCTGCCTTTAAGTCTATTTCCCTTTAAGTCCATTTACCTCCATGTCGTTTGCCTCTACGTCTTTTGCCTTCACGTCTTTTGCCTTCCGGTCGTAGACCCTGCATTTTATACTGTTGAACTTACTCGATCGATACATTTACTACTAATTGGCAAATCAGTTGGAGAATAAGTTTAGGTTGACTAGCTTTTTTATACTACTTTGCATTGCTTTCTCTTAACACAATACATTTTAAAGGTTAAAAGTAATCGTTTTTCATGAAAGCATCCAAATGGTTACGGACAAAGATTTAGGATAGCTGTACTTTCCCTTCGAAAGGAATGGAAAGTGTTCACAAAAACCTATCCACCGGCCGATACCGAGAGCGAGAGCTTCTAACTTTATCTGCACTGCGGCTGTTTCTTATTTTTTTTAAGCTTACTGACGATGTGGGCACGATCGCCATGGAGCTTGACAGGAGAAGAGTCTACATTGTGCGAAAACATTTAAGGCATGTGCAATCTTTTCCACAATCCCATCCTTAATATACTCTTCCTTCAACTCCCTTCCCGCAGTTCACTTTCTAGTATACTCCTCACGGAGACGGATATGATATTACAAATTTAACTGCTTTGTGATATTGCCTTTGTCAAACAACTTGGAAATTTTAGTTTAACGGAATACGTTATTTAGCTTGTCCAATTTGTTCTTTTTACGATTAACTAGGCGGATAGGCCTATATTATGAAGTATGGGGCTATTCATGCTTGTACAAATTGGTAGAGACCTCAAGAAAGCCCTATTGCAACTACAACGCAGAATATTCAGTCATAATTGAGACTTACTGCCAGTTTTAACTGTATTCTTGCGTGACACACTTGCCTCCATTAAAAAGATCCTTTAATTGTCCTAGTGTAAACCATCTATGTACCCGGCAGTAACCGTGAGTAGACGAATACATAGCCATCCGTGTACCCTACAGGAATCCTACAGTGTACACTTCTCAGGGACGTTAAGGTGGCCAGAGTAAACTATGCACCCACCTATTCCTCCTCCCCTTAATTTCCCCTACTTCACTTGTCCCCTACTTGTACGCTACTTTAATATACTCCCTCACTTTCTTTTCAATTCACACTCACTTCCCCTTCACTTTCCTTCGAGTTTTAGCCGAATTTTAGCCCACTTTGACCCTCGTTTTACCCGACCTTTACCCTATGTTGACGAAGGTTTACATGAGTTTTACCCTAATTTTACCCAAGTTTGAATTTTAATTTATTCCATGCGCTTCTATGTTTGATTTCAATGTAATGAGGTTTTTGACCCCCAATTAAGGGCATTCGCAGTATTCCTGGACCATCTTTGTTGCTTCCATTCGATTTTAAGTGTAATTTCAATGTGATTTGATGTGTTACAGGTCTCTTTGGATTTGGGGCCTTTGACCTCTTTTTGGGGCTATTGTAGTACCCTTGTACCCTTTTCGTTGCTTTCATGCGCTTGGGCGCTTGATTTCAGTGTGATTTGATGCATGACATGTCTCTTTTAGTTTCGGGGCCCTTTGAACCCTTAAAGTGCATAGGGGCCCTTTTCGTTGCTTCTTTTCGATTTTAAAGGTAAATCAAGAGTGATCTGATGTAGGATATGTCCGTAAACGTTCATAAACGTAGAAAGCCCTTTTCCCTTGACCTCCTTGACGGTCCGGGTCACTTGGGTTACCAACATCCCTTGGGGTCCTCCCATTTAAAATTAATTCTTGTTCGTCAAAATTGAACGATCCGTTAAGAAATTCTTCGCAGTTATCCAGACGGACATCCGAATATCCGGGCATCCGTAAACCAAAGTCAACTGGATTTTATTTATATGGATGTAATACAACTTAAGCTATCGCTTAATATCGTAACTGAAATATCAGGAACTTAAATTAGCATAGATTATACAAGAAAACAAAATTAGCCTAGATAGCGAGATTGTTGAACTTTGTGGGCTGAAAATCTATTCCCAATAATTTGACCCCATTCAGTTATCAAAATCTTAGCCATAATTTAGTTGTTGAGAAAAGTTAACCAATCGGCACATTCTATCTTTGGCCTCTTATGTGACATTTAATTTCGAAACCAACCCCTCAATCCAATTTGGAAACAAAACATAGTACGGTTTGCTTCATGATCTATATCTCCACATCTCATTAATAATATTAGCAATGAACTTAAGCACTAGTTTGGTTTACAGAGTAAATACAGAAGTATGGCATATCCTCCTAAACCAGAACAAATAGATATAAATTGCATCTGGAAGTAATTATCGAGGGAGGATCGGATGGATGGAAATATGACCCATGAGCGAAAAGAACAATGAGATTAGTAAATGACACGAACATGCTCCACAATAACTCGCTACCTTTTCTCCTGGTTTGTCATTCACGGTTGGAGAATCCTATGCATACATTGCAATAATTTCAATGTTTGGGTCTATTCTTAGACTATTCGCAGTAATTGAGACTGGTAGATGCGAACATTCAGTACAACGTTGACTGAGTAAAGAGGGAAAAGTAGACTACTGCTGCAGCATGTGGAAGACACTTTAATCAGGATGGGCTGGCTGTAAAGTTCAAGTTTCACTAAATGGCGAAAAAGCAGTAACGTTCTCTATCATCTTCCTGGAACTCTGCTAATGACCCTCCATCCTGTGTGACTAGCCAATTGCAGCATAGCAAAATTATGGTTACTACCTGACCATACAATTGCTTTACTACAAATGCTCTGCATGAGAACGCTTTGGTTTAGATTTTCAGGATGATTTCCATCCTTTAATGTCACTAGTAATGAAGCTATATTATTAATAATTTCAAACTAACTTCATTTGAATGAGCTTCTATTAAGGTTAAGGAAGTTTACACGCTTGATACAATTAGAATATGCATAGTCTAGCCAGTATGAAAGCATTGATTTGTACAGCAAATCAAAATGAACATGACAAAACTTAACTTGCATAGTTTAGTTTAGTTTAGTGTGTTTATTCAGACCATAAAGTGGATCATAAGTATTTCAACATAGCATCAAACCCCTTAAAACGGGAAATACATGACACTACAAAACAAAGCATAGTTCGCAATGTATGCTCATACTTTATATTTAAGAAATTCACAGTTTATGCAATAAGCTAAGTTTTAAGTTGTTCAATAAATGTTATAAATTACTCAGTACTATATAGCAGATATTTTGGATTCATACAAAAGCCATTTTATTGAGTTCTTTACTGATTATTTATTGTAAACAAAAAACTACTCATCAAGTCAAACTAGGAAAGTCAAAATCAAGAGCTCCATTAATTTTTTTTACATTTTGGGCTATGAATTTGTTCTGAAATTAATACCTCCTGTATTTATATTTCAGCCACACTAATATCAAGTCAACTAATCAAATCACTATGTATATCCAACGGTTAGGCCAACGGACGCCTTGGCTGGGTGGTTGAATGGTTCCTTCCATGCATTGCTTCACTAACCCTTCACCTTCAGTTGAGAAGGGGGGGGGGACAGAAAATGGTTGATATTGGTAGTTGTATAGATTAAAATGGTATGCTAACCTCTGTTGGGCCAGAGATTCTAACTGGGATGGCCATTGCCTGAGGCAGAGGTCTAACCATCGAAGATGCCCAGGTCCCGGAGGCGAGTGTGTGGGAATTTCACACTAGAGAGTTACTAAATGCATTCCTGGCCAGCTAGAAATGTATCTCTCTCATGAGCACATTGGTTGTGGGTGCTATGCAGCTAACCAGAAATAGGGACAGACCGCAATAGGTCTATATTGGCCTGCACGGCAGGGTTTAAAACCGCCTTTTGAAACAAACATGCATAGCCCAATGTAGTATTTTAATCCAATTTAAGATTCCAACATTCGCAAACGTGACTACTTCTATCCTCCACAATATCTATAACATTATCACGCATTATCTGCAGCAAAGCTAACCTGTTTTTTAATCTCTCTTACTGGCAACTGAGAGCTAATTAAGCAAGTAAATTCCTACAACCATTCCAGTTGTTTTAAAATATTTACGGAAGAAATGAAGGAACAAATTGGAGCCAGATTTTCCTCCTACCCAACCATCTTTCAGAATGGTAATACAAGCTGTCAAAATATGTGTTATCACCAAGAGAAGAAACTATATTTCAAACTATTACTCTCTCAAAGGCATTCTCTACATTTTGAAGTAAGCCAATGTAAATTACGCCAGCCAACCAATCCCAGTGCCAGTTAGTGAGCCAGCTAAGCTAAGTTCAAAAAACGGAAAAGAATAATAGCCAATATCAAAAGGTTTGCCAACTCTAATCGTATCTGTTAATAATACCCTCGGCTACGTTTCCTCAGTCTGGAAGAGAATTTTATCTTACTCGCTTTCTTCACTAAACTTATTGCTTCTACTTCTACTACTACTACTACTACTACCACTACTGCTGCTGCTATTACTACTACTACAACTACTACTTCTACTATTACTACTACTACAACTACTACTTCTACTATTACTACTACTACAACTACTATTTCTACTATTCTACGACCTTTCTAACCGTTCCTAAAGCCCGCTACCGCAGCAGCTAGCAGTATAACAGCAACAACAGCAGCTGTATGGAATATGTAACGAATACATCCTCTATGGCGACGGAATTCAACCGACTAACAACCAGCAGCCGCACGCACGAGGCCATGCTGCATGCATCAACGTTATTGCTAGAAGACTCTCTAGGTATAATATTCGGCGAATGCTGCAACTCGAGCTTGCAAACCATATTTTGTATTGGCAATAACTATAGTTGCACAACTGTTACTTTTCTTTTTCTAGTACCTTTTACTCGAACTACCGTATTTCCCGTTTTGCTTCCCTTGGAATTTATTGCTTCAAATCGTAGGGGAATTACACTAGGGCGGGGAACTATTACGGGGGTGGGAGATTTGTTCCCATAAACCAAATTTTCATTTATATTCGCAATATTTTGTAGTTTTACTTTTTCATTTTGCTCAGTTAAACAATTAAACAGTCAACTGAAAAAAAATGATTTAGAAATTTCCTACGTCAATTTTCTTACAAGTGGTAAAGGTGCTAATAATGAGAATAATTGTTGAAAACAATAATTTTTCTGTAGCTAATGTTCCTGTTATTGTTAAGGGATGAAATCCCTTTATGCGAATGCACTTCTGTGCGTACGTCTGTACGTCTGTACATCTGTACGTGCGTACGTCTGTACGTCTGTACGTCTGTACGTGCGTACGTCTGTACGTGCGTACGTCTGTACGTGCGTATGCCTGTACGTGTGTACGTGTGTACGTGTGTACGTGTGTACGTGTTTACGTCTGTACGTCTCTACTCACTCACGCCAAAACGGTTCAACTTTTTCAATTTCCTTTTTCGGATATCGGCATATAGGGTCCCGACCGATGTCAAGTTTGAATCCGAACGAAATCGGTCACACCTCCAGGGGGGTCACCGGGTCACACAGGACATATCGCGCGCTCACTCTGGACGCATCGCGTGGTCACTCGGGACACATTGCGTGCTCTCTTCGAACACACCGCGCGCTCACTCCGAACACACCACGTGGTCATTCCGAACACACCCTGCGCTCACTCCTAACACATCGCGCGCTTGTTTCAAACACAACAATTTCAACCCTTTGCAACGCCCGTTTACAACGGTTTATTAATTTTTTAGCATGATTTTAGTTCAATATATCCTTGTTCAGGGGAAGGTATGGTGCAAATGAACTCATACTACAATTTGTGCGTAAACAAATTTTCAAAATTGATAACAGTTACAGTGTGTCTAAAAATACAAATTCATGAATTTCTAAGGTACAGCGCTTTTTAACAAATACCAAACATCTTTAAATGCTAGCGAGTAGCGAGTTCAGGTATTCTATCCAACCACGTTCAATAATAAAGAGGTTTACACCTCTCAATAATTAAGAGGAACATTTACTTCCGTTTTTTTTATTTGTTTATAACATTCTCAAAGCTTAAAACATGATGAAGAATAGAGAAATTTAGCAGTGAAATCTGTATGTCTGAAATTTCTGGAATGGTTTAACTGGCAATACTAAATTTAGGTGTATTGATGAATTAAATTTTCAAGTCTGATACTTATTGCCACTACATGACATGTCAATACTAATGATTTCATCATGATTGCGCTAGTATTTAGTATCCTTCGGTATGAAAATTATTTTTGCGATTAGAACTGTGTTTTCTCTTTACAGAATGTAGCAATGCAGATCAAACGCTATGGACTGCACTGACTGTACCGGACTGCCGTACTATCTCACTTAACTATCAATCCAGTATAGGAATATCAGTCAATAGATATGGATATGTTGGAGAGAGACGTTAGACGTTGGTAGAAATCACAGAATTACAATGCATTTAACTTAAAGTTATTTATAAATTGGCCAAGGAAATCCGTACCCATCTACCTAGAGTGAGTTTTTGTAGTGTGCAAGTAGCAGTAGTAGTATTTGTGCACAGTATAGCAATACTAACTAGCTGGTGCTGATCACTTTCAAATACATGCATGTCCCAGATTCAGAATCTCTTAAAATTTCACAAGTCACTCTTCTGCCTGCTTGTGCTTGTTCTTGTCTATTTGTATTGTAAATTTAACTTTGTTTCAACCCACATCAACACCCTAGGGTCGGCGTCAATCTTATCGTCAGCAGCCCAGTTTAAACTCATTAGGGAGGTATTAATCCAATTTTAGAATAGAGACAGCAGCATATACTATTTATACTAATACTTAAACGGTCATGAACGATCCTTCCTGTATGCATCTGCAGAATCAAATCACCTTGAGCTAAGTGAAAGGGAACTCGATAAGTGGTCTCAACCCAGACGAGGCACGACTTTAAGATATATTCATGCCTAATTTCTACTTTTTTCTCCTTCATATGTTTGATTGTTTTCAGTCTTTTTGCATCCGTGTATTCAGCATAGGATAATGAGCTCAATATGGTAACCCAACCCAAGTCTATTTGTATGCATCCTCATTTGATGCATAGACAAAGTGGTACTTTTTCTATGCATATGATGTGATACAATTTTATTTCATGATATATTTCATAATATATGCAATCATCGTTTGAACATACATTTTGTAATCTAAAGTAGTATCAATTTTCAGATGGTTTAGTAGAACCAGTTAGCGTGGAAGTATTATTGGTGTAATAAGACAGACTGCATTTATATATATCTTATTCTTTCAGTTTACTTTTGCAGTTTAAAAACATAAATAGTCTTTTGGTTTGAACCAGGAAAGACATTTTGAATACGGAAAGCAATATCATGAAGTAATAAAATAACTCAGGATTTCTAGAAGTAAAGTTTCCTACATTTTAATTTTGCGACAAGAAGCAATTGAGTTTTTTTTGTAAATATAGATGGTACATCTCCACCTCTAGAATACAATGGCATTAAATTAATTATTCAAAGTGCTCCAATTGATAAAAATTTAGCTCATGTTGTTTCAATAAGATGCCAGTTGATGTGTTATGAATTTTTAAATTCTAAAGGAATCCCAAGCAAAATTTGTGCTTTCTTTTAAAGTTACACCTTTTAATTACCTTGACATAACCATTCAAAGCGGAACATACATAATTATGCTCTTTGTATGTGAGGCTCTTTGTTTCGCTTAAGAACTAGTAAAAGCTTACGAAATATAACTCATTCCTCTTTAAGTATATTTCCAAAAACTTAGCGTAAACGTTTATTTATACCTTGATGACTGCTGTTCTCCTTTCCTTCAGCAGCAATGGAAATAAAAGAAAGTTGAACATTATAGATTTATGATATTACGGTATTTCCTGGCAATTATTGCATACAAAAGAATTACGTATTTGCTAGATTACATTTATAGGCAATTACACTATTACAGCTTCGTATCTGTTAATTTAAACAAGGATGAGTGATAAATTGCGTGAGCAGTTTGCAAATGAAAACAAAATTCAAGAGTATTATAAATCATAGTATAGAACCATAGCAAATTATTTATTAAAATATGTTTTTGTAATAAAAATAAAACTTAAACCATTATTGCTAACTGTTAGCAGACAAGCTTGCCAGTCCACTTCGTAACCAACCTAAAGACGGATGCATTGAAACTCAAAACAAAATAACGTATAATATTTTAATATCTTCTTCGCAGAATCATAAAATTATATCATTCGTTAATACGACAAGTGCACTCGTATAACTTTAATGCTTTTATTATTGTTTTTAGTTAAATCAACTACTTTTTAATTTCACCAAAGCCAACATTTTAAATCGTGCCATCTGATTCTCATGATCATCCTTATTACGCTCCCTTTCATTGATCATAATTTCAACTGAACCTCTTTATATTCTGTAACCTCAATAATGGCCAAAGCATTTGGTGTACTTGAAAGTAAATATTGAAGGTGGACAAACCGTGACCAAATCCCATATTAGTACATACTTAAAATACAAATAAAGTAAAACGAGACTCTTCATTCTCTTGTGTTGCAACAACAAACAAAAGAGAAAGAGAGAGAGAGAGAGAATAAAAGTATTTGTTAAGAGCTAGAGGTATGTTCATGCCTAATCATCATGGGAATAAACTCACGAGTTCTCTCCAGTTTTTTCGTGATGATGATGAAACCGCTCTCCATAAAGCCTTTGGTTTTTCCCTATACCAAAGGGATCGTCGGTCATTCCATAAATTCCTGCTGCGACGGCTGCCATATCGTCGTCGTTTGTAAATTCTCTAGTTAGTAATCCATGGTACTTTTCAGTGGTTAGTTTAGCCTGCACTGCTTCATTATCTAACAAAAAGCACACAATGCGAGATTCATGAACTATATATTCCTAGTATTCACGTTCACTAAATTCCTCCCACAAATTAAATTAGTCATTTTTCTTTTTGCTGCTGGCTCCACTGTGAAAATAACTCAACTGAATGAATAGAGAATAAGGGAAAGTAAAATGAAGTTATCACAAGAGTATAGTAAAATAATCATCTTCGTCACTTGTGGTTCAATCCAGAATCAAAACGTTTATCATTCTCAAGATCAGCCTCAACAAATGTGGCATGCTGCATAGGTTTGATTAAGTAGTAACTAACTTTGACTAACCACACGCACGTTGTCATCAGTTCTAAACATAACGTTAAACTTGCTGTGCAGCAAGCTAGCGTTTCCCAACGTGAATGTCAGGATCAACTAGATTTCAAAGGATGGTTGATGGCAGTGTATTTGTCGATTTACTAGATTTAAAAAATATATATTCAAAACCGAGCATGCAAAGCTTAAGTACATTCCACTCGGTGGCATACACAAAGGATCGAAATGGGAGTAAAAACGTGTCATGGGAAATCATCATGTTCAGTGTTATTTATGAGTCGGAAGTTTTCATAACTTTGACTATATAGTTGCTGAATAATGTTGGTAGGAAGGAGATATCCCTATGATAAATTATTAAAACTTAACGCCATGGAATATATCTAGGCAGAGAGACGGAATCTGGCAAAAATGAGATTCTGTCTACTTCCGTCCCTCCCAAACACTCGTTTGAAGCCCGTAATGGATCAGAAGAAAGGTCCTCAATTGTTGAACTGGGTCCAAAAATGTGGAGCTATATCACATATGGAAGTAGCAATGCAGTAGTTTTTCAGTTTCACTATCTTTGGCTTTTTCGCCGCCACAAAAAATGACACCACTTTCACCTTCACACTCCTTGGCTTGAAGGAAAAAAAATTCATGGAAAATGAAGCCAATAATCGGATCACATATGTCTAAAGAAATTATTAACAGTTAAACCTGACTATTCCCTACCATTTGCAACAAAGTTTCTCCAACTAAACATCGATCGGCAAGCGAGATAAAGCCTCTCAACTAAAAACATCCTTACTCCATCATCCTTGACAGACATTTATTGCTACTGCATTGCAAGCTACTGCTCTCAATGATGGTATTTAGTATTACCACAATCTTACAAAAAATTCCACTAAGAGCTCTCTTTTTGAATGACATAATGATGCGTTTTGTCAGCCATACCAACTTTTACTTCATAAGTGATCTCACGCTCAACCTACTCTCCTTAAAATCCGGTGATTATAGTAGACTCTTATTTCAACTCTTTTAGTACTATTACTCTACCATCATTAGTAAGATGCATAGTATTAATACACCACAGCTGAAAAATAAGAGAATGCTTTAGGGAAACTACCAGCTTTTTGGGATTAAACTTTTCTCTAGAAATCACAGCACTAAGAATCCGACTTGTAAAGAAAGTTCAGTAAAAATGGTGCAAATTGTAGTTTGTAGTAGTAGCCACCGCTATTCACAGTACGATTTAAGGTTATTTTGCGAGCTAACAAATTGGTGTTTTATTCCTCTTAAAACTAATCGAATGATCTTATTTCATTTGTGCTAACTTTCACTAAGAACTGAAGGATTTTACTGTTCGAATTCTTCTGATGCTTAACGTTTAGTGCTGTGTATCAGCATTGACATCGGTTTGCTCTTTGGAGTCTTGAATCTTTAAAAAGAATTGGAAGTCTTCTGCCACTTTTAGGCTGCACTTCTACGGTTGTTGTTACTACTAATACAACTACTGCTTCCAATACTGGATACTTTCATGCTAAAACTGGCTGGCTGGACTGCATGTAGACACAGGAGAAAGTCTCACAAAACCACGATAGCAAACAAGTGTTGCTTATAGTAGAATAGAAAATAAGTTAGCGTGTGCCCAACTTCACCAAATTTCCTTCACCTTCCAAAGAAGCAGCAGCAAAGCAAAACTGTAGACTGCTTCATACAACCAGTTCCACGAACTACCGAACCGGCTTTTCTAAGCTGAAAAATGCACGTATGGGTCATTCATTTGTTGTAGTTGTAGAGTTGTACTAGACGGTATAATCCTGTCCTTGCCTTGTTCTGTCTCCTCGTTACACATTCCAAAACATCCACCGATATACTTCCTAAACTCCTGTAGCATTAGTGGAGATCCTCTTGTTTCTTTCTGTGTAGAATCCAAAGTTAGTTCGTACCTCAACTATGGGACTAAGGGGAACGCTAATGTTCCTTCCTTCCTACATGCCGTTCTCTCATTGACAGAAGCATCTCCTTTCCTTATTGCTGCTCCAGCTATGTAATTAATTCCAGCCCCAATCTCTAAATGAAAATATGAGACCCAAATTCAGAAATAAGTTGCTGGTAAAATTTGTCGTTTAATACCATAAAATCCCTAAGCCACAGTCTATTAACCAGAATTGTTTCTCGTATTTTCTTGCATGTAGACATAATAATGTTGGTGCCAGGTCCTTTATAAAAGTGCAGTCTCGCTTTAATCCACACCACTTCAATAGCTTTCTTTAGTTGAATTTATGAGCTCAGAAGTAAAAAAAACGGATCCCAAAGGACGGAAAAAAGGCCGCCGCTTTTTGTAAACTCGAGTTGAAAAACACTCAGCTAGACTAGAGTAGGCCTTTCTCTAAAGAGAATCTTTGAGAAGCGGATCTCCAGAGTCGATGAAAGTGTTGAAATTCACCTCTAGCTTGCTTCGTAGCACGTCTACATGTAGATTGTCATTTAACAGCACCTCATTTGGAGATCAGATAACAAGGATACTAAATTATTCATCTGATGAACAAAGGGTAAGGTTGTTGTCAGCCAGTCAGTTTAAAAAACGCCTTCCCGTATACGCTTACTTGGACTAGTATGTATCAACCTGCTGTGCATAAAAAACACGCGTCTTTCTCTCCAAAGCCTGAACTTAAAGAAGAATGAAAGTTCAGAAACTGTTCCCCGATGCGGTAGTATGGATGATATATGTAGCGGATGGAAGGGATGCAATACCAACGGTAATTAAGTACAACAAGTGTACTATACTACTCAGCCCCTGTTCCACTGGTCCTCCCTCCAATCTAGTTTATTTATGTCAATGAGTCCCACTTCCCCACTAGCGAAGAAACCGAAACAACTCTGTCCTCAGAGAACGGTATAAAAGAGACAGGATACGTAGGTTTTGCACCAAAAAGTTAGACCGTTCATGTGTGTACGTATCCACCACCCCAAGTGGTAACAGCTCTCGGAATGAAATCTGCTCCTAGGGTTGGCGCCTTTTAGTTCACTTGCTTTGGCATTGTAGCCGCGCAAGGTCTACATGAACGATCAAAACTAGAAGAACTCATCATGGCTCGGTCGGTAGTTTTTGAGTCGGTTTCCACTACTTTCTGTTGGGCTGAGTATCTCTACTTTGTAGGAGATTCTTCCATTTCTCAATACCGCTTCCTGCTTTACCCACTACGATTGTATTATCCTCACTTGAGTTATAGTTGGATAAGTAAATTTAAATGATGCAAGGGGCTTTATACATTTTTTTCCTGGACAATTTCCTCATTTATCTTGGTCCAGTATTGGCCGATGCAGAGCGAAACTCCAACAACTGTCCTTTCCGGAGGTACCTAACGGGCTGTAGTCCGATAAGGTCATCCTACCACTATTTTTTACGCATGATGGAGTGTAAGCAAATAGGCGAAATAATAATGGTCTTGATTTCAATCAATCTTCTACAGACATTCGATTGGATTCGGAACTAGATTTAGCTCAATATCCCTCTGGTTTATGATCTCGGGGGTTTAGGAAGAGGACTTTTTTTCCTTTTATGAAATTCGACAAAAGATGCAATTTATCCTTGGGAGAAGTCGAGATTAAAGTGGGAAGCTCACCCAATGTCTATTCTGTTTTTTAAATTCGCAAAAGGATTACTGATGCAGAGATTTTATTTTATTGACTATATCTCATTGGCTTTAGTTTTCTAAATACTAGTTTTTCTGAAAACGCAAATGTGTATTGCACAATAACAGATTATGCATGCACCAGTTTGTCAAGTTCCAGCTAGTAAGTCGAGAAAGATTAAGGCCAGGGGTGTTCTTATTTTGCTGAAAGCGACGGAGATATAATACGGCGTTTTCCTACCGCAGAGTACCCTGGCTCTTGTTTGGCATGGCAGAATTTGATGAAAATGATTATAGTAATTAATTTATAATATCGGTCTAATGGCAGAGTAACAAGACTGATTCTATACTATGGAGGACTCTATGCAGTTAACACTTAGGTCATTATGGCACCAAAAATGTCAGCTAAGAATAAACGTGACACAAAATCACAAAATGGAGAACTGGAAAAATTAAAAGGTCAATTAATGTTCAGAGGAATTTCAATGGCGGTAAAAGTTACGCGTATGGACTACTTTCATTTTATGTGAGCTGAATTACTTCATTGTAAATATGATCAGGATCTACACTATTCTACCGTATTTCACGAATTAATCCCCCTCCCCCCAGTATAATTACCGCTGGGGTTCAGGCCATTTTAAATAATAAAGCCCCCCTAAATATCATACTTCTCCATCTCTAAATGAATTCCCATTACTCAAATTGAAGCGTTTTTGGTAATAGAAATAGAAATTGAACTTTCTTAAAAGCATTTTAAGCCTTTTTAAACGATAATACCCTCGTACCCTCCTTGGTTGCACCTATGGCCCGTTTGAATCAATATCTTTTGTGTTCGGTATGGCTGGATGTTTAATCTTTTATCCGTTGCAATAAAAATTACAACGAAAATTACTCCCCCCTCGAAAAAATTCAATATCCTTACAATGTTTAAAATTAAAAGTTGCCCTATGTTACGAATGTTCAAAGTTTTCCCAATTTTGGCTTTGAAGCAATAATTCCAAGAAATATGGTAATTGGCATCAGGCACTAATTATAGTTTTTATTTTGGTCATTTTAATCCTCGTGGGCTAAACCCTTTTATTTCTAAAAGTGACCTTTCACTTTTGATTTTAAATTAAAATATAAACTGCTCATTTTTGCCCTATAACAATACCCAATCGGTTATTTTTACCCCCACCAAGGGTACCTAAAACTTCCGATGAAAAGAAAGAAGTCTGTTATTCTTAGGTGATTTGTTATTTTGATTTTCAAACAAAAGTAACAGACAATTTTAATTTTCACCAGATCACTAAGCTTCAGTGATCTAAACAATGGATTTTACCAAAATCAATCTGTTATTTGTTACTTTTAACAAATCTTCATGTTTAGCATTTTTGGGGATTTCATACTACCTTTGCTTTGATCCCCACTGGACACTGAGTGAGTAGTCCGTTAGGGCTGGTTTACAAACTCGACCTTAAATAGCATCCCTTGAACTCGTATACAAAATTTTAGCTTTCTACCAGCACGAGTTCGGAAATTATCGAGAATTTCTTTGGAGGCTCTAATTTGTTTTACGTTGTCATCCCCAACCGTCAATTTTTATGAAATTTTAATAAACGCCCTGGATACACATTTCAGAAACCCCCTGTACTATAGTTTTGTTAATAATTAATGACTGAAGATTATTTTAACAAGCCCGGACCACATGAAAAATGCAAGGCAAAGAAAAGTAAAGTTTTTCAATACGTCAGAAGTTTTTAAGATCAATTACTTCACTTAAATAACTTCTGACCAGAAATTCAGCAAACAAGTTTCATAATTTTTACTGTTTGGTGAAATCTACTTAAAATTTCATTACGATATTTATTATTTATATAAAAGTTGATTAAAAAAATATTTTTTAATCAAATGGCCTGACCTAAATCTTTACTTGACAAACCTTCTAATTAATAATTACTACTAAAGCTATCAAAAAGTAGGGATCAAAATTCGATTGAAATAATAAAGCCTCCCCCCGGAATAGTTACCCACCCCGGTTTAATTTCACACGGCAAATTGGAGTTTGAAAAAATAAAGCCTCAGGGGTATTAATTCAGGAAATACGGTAAATTGTTCTTACTGGTATGAAGAACCTAATGAAAATGTTCAACACAAGTGTATGTGTGAATTTTGTGCCTCTTTTTGGACTCCTGTCCTCTGAATGCCTTTTTTTATTCTACCAATCAGTTAAAAGACGTAACAAGGCTTGTCTGGCCACCATACCACAATAAAGCATATAGATAAAGAACAACGAACATGCTGGAGCAAACTTTTGGCAAGAGTATTTTCATGATACAATAGACATCTTCTCTTTATACATGCACACCCGCACTCATACATATAACTGTCTTCTTCCTGATGGTAGCTGAACTGAGAACTCTACAACCTACTATTATGCTTAAAATATAATACCAAAGCAATGGGACTTTATTTATGTTCCAAGGTAGCAAGCAGCTAGGTTAACGATAATAATGATCATCATCAAGGATGCACATCAACTTCCTACTCACCCTTTCTCTGCTTGACTTCAGAAAGTAAATGAGTACTTTCCCTTCACTTCTTTCTACGGGGCTGTATAGGCCTTTGTGTGTATCTCCAATGGTTTTAACTGGACTCCGACACGTGAAGTCATAAAAGATTAGCAGAATCAGTCACCGACCTAATGGCTTGTTCAGAGAGTTACAGCCAGTTTAAAACTGATGGTTTGCCCATTAGTTGTAGAAGGCTAACTTACGTAAGAAAAATAAGCACTAGCTATGAAAAACCCTCTAAAATGAGAGAAGTCAGGTCCTTCGAACCTACTGGCAAATAGCGGAAGGAAAATTGCTGGTTTTTAATACTTCTTTCCTACTTTTAATCGAAGTAACATTCAATTCAATCAGTTATTTACCAATTCTACTGTACATATAGTACATCCCTAGTCATATTATTAATGTAAGATAACGTTCAAAATTATCCTGTAGAAGCTTTTATGGAGATTTGTTAAGGTTTTTCTCAATAAATTATCTTACAAATAGCCTTACTTGGTGTTATGTCTTATGTGTATTTTGGACAAATAATAAGTATAACGAAATAACAAAATCAAGTTTTCAGGGATAGAGTTACGGCATTGCAGAAATTTGTTTAGTAAACAGGCAGTGCATTTATCAAAACGTATTGAGTGGTTCATTCAACTGGCATTTCTAGCAGCATTTCTAAGTAGGAATTGGTTTGAGAACTTACCCTCCCGCAACAAGTATCATTTGCATCTTGTGTGCTGTGTTCCTTGCTTATGTTGAAACTTTAAAGCAGTTTAACGACATTGCGTTCCAGATAGATATAACTTTTCGGCTAATCGAATTGTTAAGAACGCTTTAGCCTATATTTACCACTGTCATACTTGCTGTGACAGAAGTTTAGGAGTATTTAGACTTGCTGACGGATCAAGTACAATTTTATTTAACAACATTACGCTAAATGTTCAGTACGGACTAATTGGTGGCTGTTTCCATCAGTGAGCATTAATAAATGGAAGGAGTTCCTTGTTTCTTTGAAGCACAGTTAAACATTTAGCCATCGCCAAGTTTAGCAATTAATTTAGCAGTATAACTATGTAACATATCGTATCCATTAATGGCTTTAGAAGTGTGATCTTATTACATGAATCATATGTATGTAGGTTCAACATGATAGTTCATGAACTGAGAAGTTGTTAGAAATATTTCCGGTAATCCTTCAACGTACTTTATTGATTAACTTTTCATGATTCTCAGCGGGTCAGTATATTGCTGATTTCTCTCAGCATATTATTTCAATTCTATTTAAATGGAGGCAATAAGTTCTATACGTTTCTTCAGGTAAAACAGTGAATCTGTTGTTTCACTTGCTGCTGCATCCACAGTTTTATTACAATTCTAACAGGCACTGAAGGAATGCTATAGCTGTCTAACAGTTTCATGGATGGGGTCCCCTGAAATTTAAAAATATGTTTTGAGTTCTACAATTGTACAGCCACTGACATTTTTCAATGAGAATGTATTCCTGGGTAAAATATCTAGTTAACCGTGTTTGGATTTGAGTTTTCAGTTGCGAATAACTTTATGGAGCAATCTTTCTGTACCCTGAAAACTAGATACATTTTTACCCTCTTATCCTGTGGAGCTGTAATTTAGAAATGAACGGGGATAAACAAACCCTCAATGAAATAAAAATAAAGTTAATAAGACACAATGTCCAGCAATTTGTAGACACTTACTACTATCTAAAGACGCAATGGCAAAACCACTTAGGCAAAGACCTTAGTCAATTTGGCTAAGACACGTTTGCAGATTTGTTTTAAATGGTAACTTTGGCAGAAACAAATTTGGTCAAAGTCCATGTAATTTGTGATCCCTATTCTTAGTTCAATGAGTTTTACCACTAGTAATGTTTCCAGGTTTACGTATTATAACTGAAGCTTGACAGATTTCTCGATCCAAGTAATGATATTCTGCTTTCTCAGTAAAATTGTGACGAACACATGTGTAGCCGTTTACAGGCACTCTTGATGCAGTTTTTGTTTGGCTAATATTTAGTGAATAATTGGTCCACAGTTTCATTTAAAAATAACTGGTGGTCAGAATGAAGTAGCTTTACAGTTACTAATGCAGAAGGTAAGACCAAGACGTGAATGAAGATTGAGATTAAGATTAATATTTCAAGATTCTACGGTCTTCTTAATAGCAAAGCATAAACGATAGTCCTTTTATGCATCTGCGTTCATTTATTTGAATATACATGGATTCGTTTAGTTATATATGCATTTGCCTCCAGCATTTTGGTTTTTCCAAACCGTCAATTTGATTTGTCAATGTGTCTTAGCCAAAATGTCCTTTTTTTCGCCTTCATTCTGCCAAAAAATTCTTTGCCAAAACGTCTGCACCCCTTACTGCGTACTGGGAATAGGCTCCAATAAATATTTAACTTAACCGTTTGAAAGGATCTTATTGACACCAGATAGCAAGGATTTAGCAAATAGCATTTTACATTTTAAAAATCTTCTAATACCTGTTTCCCAAGCGATACGTAATAATAAAGTAATCTCCTCTTTGCAGATTTAGAACTTTAACATTTGATAGATGCCGTAAAATGAAGGTTGTGTTTTTTATTCATAGGAAAAAATAATAAGAAATGGGAAAGTAAACTCATCTCAAAACCATCATGAGAGGCTCCATCGATTTGTGTTGTTAGTAAAAACTGACTTTCTCTGAATAAATTTCAGACGAATTGCAGTAATGATTACTGTGACTGACTATTTATGAAACAGAAAACACTATCGTCAGGAAGTGGAGGTAACTAAAATATTATTTATGGATTCATTTCTTATGGAAGAATAGTATCGGGTGAATACTTCAAAAACCGACAAACTAAAACTTGAATTACTCCATGATTCTTGGGCCGATTTTATTGA
>JAQFZX010002450.1:0-18998 GCA_034682405.1 Hydroisotoma schaefferi | reverse complement strand
AACGCAGGAAAAGACACATAAAAGCTGTCGAAATAATTAGGCTGCACTTTGGCAGCAAAGCCCCTATAGGGTTTTCAAATGTGATGTGAATATTTTGGTAGTTCACGCCATTTAGCAAGTTTGATTCATTCATAAATATTTTCTTGACATTGTAGATGAAAGACACAAATTCGTTGGCCTCGTAGTGTAAATGGTAAAGAAAGTTCCTGGCATTGTCTAACCTTTTCTTCATCAAGATAAGCTTAGCATGTAAGTTGCTACTAAAATTCCGGTAAAATCCAGCCTAGACCTGGCCAAACCTTCTTCATAGATAGTTGAACCTGTCAAATGTCAAACTAATGCTTTCTTCCTCCGTAATATACCTCCACTACTATTCCTACTCCAACTAAAATAATTGGAAAGAAGGTTCCTTTTCTACTCTTTACTTTTCTTTCCTTGAGTAATACAAGGAGTAGGTTTCTTGGGTTGTTGGTTGTCTAGTTCCAGTCAATTAAATTAGGTAAATGAGGCATACTACCTGGGAAGTTGATTGCTCAAATGCCAAAAGACACGGGTAGTTTTTCCCCGAGTTTATTCCTCTAATTGGCAATTAGTGTTATGCTCTAGTCTAGCTAAACCCTGAAAGATGAGTCTATTTTCCCTTTTTCAGATGATCTTTTCATGGGAAATGGCAATAAAGGCTCCGCCCTGGCTCACTACTTCTTCTGGACCAACCAATATCATCATTCCTACTTCCAACTCTCCTAACACTTTTTCTACACGAGAAAAAAATACCAAAATTCTCATCAAAGAACCCGGGAGAGATGGCCGGAACTAATAATAGCCAAGCGGGTGGGCACCACCGTCAACCCGGACTACCCGGCTTTTTTTTTGCTCAAATGGCAAAAAACCGATCATCCTCTGATTAATCACATCACTCGGCTACTCAGCCACGACACGAACTTTACAACAATGTTTTTACCAACCGGGTAACAATCACAATACATCTTTATGAATGATGTCTCATTTATTTTCAAACTTTCGGGTTTATTTTGACATTTCAACTCGTTATTCCCTTCCTACGTGGCAGTTTATTTTATTTTATTGAGGCTTTTTTCTACCAACCTAAACCATCCCCGACTTTCTATTTTATCCCACCCGGGTTTTTATTGAATTTTGTTTTTTTTCTGCATTAATTTAGGGAAAAGTTTGGATCCTTTTGGGGACCAGCGTTGGAGGGAAATGGCTAAAAATCTTGATATAAAACAGCAGGAGGTGCGTCCTTTCCTGGGGATTCGTTCCGACTGATTGAAATGTGAAATTATTTTCGGCAGGATTCGATCATTATGGATTGCTTTTGAGTTTTTGAACGGGTGCAATTTATATTTATGTAGAACAAGATTAATTTTTATAGCATTTACGTAACAACGGATAGTAATAAAGTTAGCAGGGGAGTTTATGAGTTTCTGGGATGGTATGGTAGCTTTTACTGATTGATTAATGAGTATCTGAAATAGGAGGAATTTTAAGTGGCCAACGGTTAACTAATACTGAAAAAATTGATTCTATTCTAGGAAACATTAACCGATTTTGGTTAAAAAATGTGTTTAGAAAAGCTTGTTAAATATAGCCAAAGACATTTAATTTATGACCTTAACTTTGAGTTAGTACCGAGAATTGTGTAGAAAATGTGGGAATTACTATGCAGAGTTTTATTTTATCAAAACTAATACAGCCGGTATCCGTCATTTTATAAATTGCCGATTGTTCCGTTAGCCAACGAGTTTTAAACCCTTTTTAATTAATATCTTAAACTTAAAGCTGGCTTTTTGAAAGCCTTTTAAAATATAGACATGGACTGATTTAATGTTCGAGTATACAATGTTATGTTTGTTCATGTGAGTGAGCAAGTTGATGATGTGTTGTTTTAAGCGTAGTATTAGTAGTAGGAGTAGTAGTGGTAATAGTAGTAGTAGTGGTAGTGGTAGTAGTACTAGTAGTAGTAGTTTGTTAGTTGTTTGGGTTTAATTTGATGGGAGAAAGTGAGCGTAAAAAGGTCGTAAAAGATGAGACATAAAACATTTAGGTGTTAAGAGAGTGTTGGTTGGCTGAGGTTAAGAACTCTCGTCAAACCTCATGCCACTCACTCCACTACTATCCCTGTCTTTAGTTTTTAGTAGAGGCAAGTTTAGCAAGGAGGAATGTTTGAGTGATATTACTATGATGATTATTATTATACAACTGTCAAAAGTCACTGGGTCTCCAGTCTCTCTCTCTCTCTCTCTACATCTCTTTACTATCCTATCCACATCAGTCTCTCTTTTTATCAATTCTTTCATTTCCATATATTTAGCATTATGATATTATATAAATCCATCAGATTTTTACAAGTCAAACGTCACCGTATTTTTTAATTGAGTTCACAATTATCTTTAATAGATAAACTGATAAAAAAAATATTTATCCCTTCAGCAATTAAACTTTTACAGTTCCAATAACTTCACACCTTCACAGTTTTATCCTTGTACTTTCCTCGTTGTTCAAAGTCGAGGCTAGCATTCTACTCCATGTTGAAATCCCCATCCATCGTCAAGTTTAGTTTATTTGACTGTTTAACTGCTATTTAGTAATTTATTTACAGAGAGAACTGCAAGTTTTGCTTTCTCTAATGGATAAAATATTAGGATAGTCGAATACCAACTGAAGGTAAAAATAGTAAGTTAAGCTAACAGATGTTTTAATATTATAAATACCTTTTGTAGGATTGTGGTAGAATAGAAAGCAGCATTCTGCTGACATCCGTTTTATTCCAAGTTAAAATTCCCCATAATAAAGTAGAATACCTAAACCACGTAACATGTTACGGTTTCTTATCCCCAGATCTCTACTCCAGCTCCTTTGTACTTTGAGTAAAAAAAGATGATTGGAGTTGTTTTAAAATTCAAATCTCTCCGACCGAAGAATGGGAGTAGGAGAGGCTTGAAGTGTTGTTTTATAAAGTTATTAAATATTTATTCAAGATGAGACCACAGATGAGGATGATGATGATGATCACTCTCTCCAACAACCGAGATCATCTCCTCCCTTGTGATCCATTTACATAAGAATACGGCACAAAGATGGGCTTACTTTTATGCTACTACTACTACTACTCTCTACTATTCCACTTATACAGGGAAAAAACAAAGGGTTATTATACTCCAAGAAAAATATTGGTAGGACGAGGGACGAGGCTAATGCGGAAAAGATGATTCCCAACCGACTTGAACTAGATCGACGGACGGAATACTAAAATACCTAAATAGAGTAGACTTTCTTCATGTATAGAATATATTTCTGGGATGTTGCGGAAGATGGAGGAATATTAAGGGAAGGGTGGTAGTTGTGTCATGAATAAATTAGATTGATATGCAAATTCCATTAGAGGATCCCACCAACCAACAACAACTACCGACTTAATGGTGATCAGATGGGACTCTTACTCTTTTATACTTTGTTCTGCATGACGATGGAATTATTATTTCACTTCTTTCTTTGTTAAAATATACAATACAGTTGGAGAGTAAGGGTAAGTCTAGTAGAAAAGTAAGGTTGAATGTGACATTTTTGGTAGATTCCTGTCCTCTTCTATAGCAGACTGTTCGCAGAGGAAACATCTACAGCTATGGAGGATTATTAATAATTATCTTAAAGCATTATTCGGATAAAAATAGTAACAATTAATTACTGTGTCAATAAATGTGTCTCCCCGTAGATTTCTAAGTAAATATATTCTATTATTATTTATTTAATTATTGTCTAAATCTATGAATATATTCCAACATAAAAATTAACCCACAGTAGTGTCCATGCCCAACCAACGCTTAATAATTTAATAAATACTGTTAGAATCCCTTGAAAAGATTTAACCCTTTAAATTAATTGGAGCCTGGGACTGAGCTTTAAAACCTTACTTGTGTTTACCCAAAGTTCCCTAAAATTTTTATAAAGGGATAAACCAAACCGGAATTTTAGAAAGAAAGATCTCACCTAAATTCTGTGGGTAAATCCCACCTAACTTCCATAATCTTCTACTTTACTGGATTAAGTTCCCGTTTGTTTGTGACAGGTTTGAATTTTAATATTTTTGAAAAGGATGAATAATGCGAGGTCTTTATAAATTTCTTCCTACTCTTCCGTCCATTTCTAGTAGTAACTAGTCGTTTTTGGAGTTTAGGAAAGGGAGGTAAGTAGGGTTCATTAAAAGTAAGATTGGGCGAGTGGACGAGAGTGGTGGTGGCTCTAATCGTCTTCCACTCAGTAAAACCCAAAGACACTTATTCCCTGCAATAACTACCCGCTTTTGCAACAATCCCGACCAATGGAAACGTAAAAACATTTCTACTTTTATAACAACGAAAATCCATATCATTTGTGGTCGGAATAACTACATCTACTACTACGAATAGCCATCTTTTAGTGAATTCACTTACAAATCGCTCCCTTCTACAACCCTAGAACCTTATAAAAATTGCATCCACTCCCCACCGCGGTTTATACATGAAAGAAGAATTTTCAAGGTATCCCTGATCTTTCTTTCTTCCCTGAGATGAAGTAAAGTTCCCTGAAAAAAGCTATTAGTCTGGGAGTTATCCGGCACGAGGATAATATACTGCTTTCCCAACTACCCGGGTAGGAATAAACTCCCGGGAAGCATTACACAAAGGCACAAAATATAAGGATGGAGTATGGAGCGTTCTTGTTGGCAAGGGATGGAGGTTTAGATCATATATGGTAGCCGGGTAGATAGTAATGCCCGGGTGTAATATTAGTCTGGTGGAGGTGGTTAATGTAGCGTGATGGAGATATGGGATGGGGTTCTATTATTTATTCTGTACGTGTCGGAGGCATTTTCACATTTGAAATCCAGCAGGGAGTCTGTTAGCTCAAGGAACGCCCATAAGTCTCTACTCGCCCGAAACGGATACAATAAACCCAGAACTTTCTCCGTCAAACTTTACACATTTTACAAAATAATGGACCAAGCATTCCACCATCCTCTCTCTCTCTCTCTCTACATTCTATTCCGCTCATGATGGAGAGTTCCCTAACAATGTATTTCGGATTTCAACCGCTTCCTACTCTTTTTTTTATGAAGGTTCTTTTACCCGTTTGTATTCTACCAGACCTTATAAAGTCCAACTACTACATACAGCGTTCTTTCCAATTCTACTCTAGCTATATAGACCGGGTTAGGTCATACTTCCATCAACCGTTTTTTCATACTTATAGTTCAGCCTGGATCTCCCGAATAGCGCAGTTGGAACCTTCCTTAAGGGCCACAATAAGGCTGCATATCAAACCGTATTTCTGAAAACTACACCCCTTCAAAATAACTCCCCCTACTACCTTTTCATGTTAAAAATTGTAATTCGCACTATCTTGCCCATTTAAAAAGTTTTTTCAATTTTTCCTTTGAAGAATAACTCTTCCTGGGGAATTATTTCCAGAAATACGGTATATCCTCTCTAATGTGTTCAAATCCAGGTTATCCAAAGCTTCCTTGTAACGTTTTTATTGTGAGTTGTCTTACGTTTTGTAAACATTCATCAAGTTCATTCAACATGACGAAACGTTGATCTACTTGTTATCTATTAAATATAAATATTGAAAAATGAAAAAGTATGGGTGTAAGGCTAAACTTTAAAATATTTTAAAGAACAACTTTCATAAAGTTATTGAAAAATAGCCCGTTTGTACTATAAAACTCTTTAGATTCTATTTTTCCCATGCATGCTGATAATATTTATCACCAGAAAAATACCCAAGCCTTGTCTTCTTTTTCTCTTTTCCGTTATCCTTTTTTCCCTAAACCGAGAAAAGTTTCCCTAGATCCAGTCCCTCCCAACTTCCTCAGAGACAGAATAATAATATATATAGTATTGTATAAAAACGGGATAAGAATAGAAAGTAGAAAGCTTGTTTGGTTTTGGGTTGAAGAATAAAGGGCGAAAGATGAATGGGAATGGGGAGAAAGTCCATTATATTCTGGATCTTGGCAAGTGGAATTCATGAGGGTTAGTTTTATATAATATTATTTTTACTCCCCGTTTTTGTACATTGTGGAGGAATGGAGGAAGTTAAAGAACTGCCAACCAGAAGCTCATCATCCTCCTTCTTTTGAAACTCTAAGTGCTTTTTATCCATTAGTTGTAACTATTCAGTCCAGAAAAGAGAAAGTCCATTAACCAGAAGGATACACTTTGAAAAAAGGGCATCTTCTCTCATGGGAGTAAGTGCTTCTTTATTGTTAGCAATAGATTAGCCGTGACCGGCCTACACTTTTCTTTGGCTGTGTTTTTAAAAATTACTTTATGCTCCAGAATAAGGAGTAGGTGGGTGTAGTTGGTAGTGCAATTATGAGTTGCAATCGTTATTGTAATTACTCCAGAGGGTTTTTTGGCATTGCGTTTGTTTCAGAATCAGAGATAATGTTAAATTAAGTTGGGAAACATAGGGAAAGTCCATTAAAATCCAGGAATCTCCGTCTCACCCTCTTGCTGTATTTATAAAAGGGATATAAATATTCATTAAATGTTGGAGGGAAAGTGGACATATTTCCTCCGTTCTTACTTTCTGGATTTCTCATTCCTCCTTGTTAAATCCTCCTGTCTTCTCTTATTGTCCCTTTCTCCATAATTTACTACTGTTACTATGTACGTTGTAGTAGTAGTAGTAGCAGTGGTAGTAGTAGTAGTAATACTAGTAGTAGTAGTAATAGTAGTAGTAATAGTAGTAGCAGGGATTAGTGCCCCTTCTACAGAGTTGGTGTTAAGTCCACTGATAAAGTTACGATCTCTGTCCACACCCGACCCTCCCCCTTATCAATACTTTTGGGAAATTATCTTCCCTTCTTGAATCTTCTTGGGACTCCTTAATACTTAGGGAAGCTTTGGCAGAGCTCGGACAGTATACTATGCATGCGATAAACTGCCCCGTATGTTAGCTCTGTATAGATAATTATCGTCACTGGAATTATAAGTAGCAGCAAGTATAAGTTAGTAGTAAGTAGTAGTTGTTGTAAAAATAGTAAGATCAGTGGTACTCTTCTGAGGATAAATTATCTAGGGTCTTTAGCTGTGCCATTGTTAGTTTAGTTGTATGATGATAAATTACTTTATACTTTGATTCACTATGTTACGTTAATGAATAAGGGGACATTTAGTTTCCATAAATAAGCAAGCTAAGTTAGCATTATCATCTCAATTCCAGTGGGTGTTAGCTAAAAAGGACCATCCCGGATTTAGATTTAAGAATGAAGCGTCGTTAATGTTTTAAAATTCTTATTAAATATCCAATTACCTTTAAGATGGACCACTGCTACCCTTAAGCTAATAGCTTATCCATCGTAACAGCAAAAGTGCATTTGAGTGACGGATATGCTTCAATAAATTTGTAATACTCCCATCAAAGACATTAAAAACCCTAAGAACTTATGAAATTGTCCCGCAAATTGCAATTCTAAATGCAATGCTGGGCAAAACAATCAAATAAACATGCTCTTGGTAGTATCAATGTTGAACTAGATAAAGCAACGTTTTGCATCAAATTGCATTAAAAAGTAATCGTTTGCTGCTTCTATTTAAAAAGTTGGATAGTATATTGTTAAAAGTTTCAAATATTTAAATATAAAACTGCTCAAGTTATATTTTTATTTCGTTTAAAACGAGTAAAGTACTTTGGCAAGGTGTTTTAAAACGATTTCTACGGTAGATTCTTGCACTTTAAAACCCTCCCTGTTAAGAAAGTAAAGATAAGAGTATGTTGAAAGGTTTTGTGAGGGAATTTCCTTCACGTCTCCAGTTACGACATACCAGCTGAGTTATAATGGCTCGAGTTCCTGGAGTAAAGTAAAGAATGGAAAAGGCTAGATAAGTCTGGTTTGAGGCTATTACTTTCTCCATTTCCTTTTTTGGTTATTATAGGTGAACATTGGGAATCAATCTAGTGTGTGGAGGGAATAAATCGAAAAGCGATTACTGCTCACCATGTCTTTGACATTTTTAAGGAGACTTTCTGCTACATAAATACCCAATAATTCCCATTTCCTCGCTCTTTGGCACCACCACCACCACCAACATCCAACCAAGAAGGAGAATGGGCCAAGTAGATACGAAGGATATTGCACATTATTCACCAACTTAGTCTCTACCCATTTACCATTACAACCCGTATACCACATAACCAATATACTTCCAAAACATCCTCTCACTCTCTCTCCTATTTCTTACACTATTCTCTAAACTGAATTCAACTTCTTCAAGGAAACTTAATAGCTTTCAATCAATCCAATTTATGATCGCTTTCTTCAACGAGTTGGAAAAAATTAAAGCGAAAAAAAAGTCATGTTGGATTTCAGTTGCAATTTTAAAATCAGGGAGTCATACATCGATAATGTCCATGCATTTATATCTGACGAATATTGGATATAACTAATCGCAAATTGTGTCGAATTTCGAATACACGCTGGACGCTGCTATATTTGAGGTTTTAAGAGTAAGGTTAACATACAATTAAATAGGTTTTATGGGGTTATGTGTAGTAATTAAGGGGGCTATTATTCGAGGGAGGCTTGTATTCGAGACGATACAGTCAATTACAGTTTTAACTATTGAAACGGCTACAATCTACAACGGCTATAATATTTGGATCTGCCTACCTCCAAAAAGGGGTATTACGTGTGAGATTTTAATTTCTATAGAATTTCTTAGTTCTTGCATATCAATCCATCTCTAATCTCAATAATAATCTCATCCTTGCTGGATTGTTTGTGTTTTTAGAAGCTACGAAGGTACTTAGTTTACACTTACACTTACACAGAATAAACTAACTGGAGAAGTGTCTCTCAGTTTCTTAAAATAGGTTAAGTTTTTAGAGGAGTTACAGCTAATTTTTACAGGAATATTTTATTTCATGTTAACTGAACAGAACTGTAGGCAATATTGTCTCATTTTGAGTAACTGAACGTAGCTCAGAGAGTTATTTAGGTTTATAACCTTTTAACCTACAAACCAGATTTATGATATTTGCAGCATTCGCTTTTTATTTTAATATGTTTGCGATTTTAATTTGACAGGAACTGAGGACAAAAGAATGGAACTGGAATAAACTGAAAGTAAACTTGTCTCAAGAAATGCAACATGGGATTGAATATCATTTATATTTAACACATTCGAAAAGGTTGACATCCTAGTATATTCTATTCATCAGAAAATCTACCTAAATGTCAGCCCCAACCAACGCAACTTACTTAGCAAGTATTCTTCCAGGTTGATCCTTCCTTTACGGAGGAGGTCTTTTAGAGGGAAGGAGAGAGAACCTCGACATAATGATAATCATAATAATAAACATAATAATAATCATGAAATGAAATTCAAGTTGATTAGATCTGATCGGTTGATTGAGCTTAACAATGTCATAATAATCCAACCAACAGCCAACAATCAAAGGGAATTGACTAATATATACGGAAGAAGAGGGACCTTTTACAACAAGTCAACCAGTCAGAGACGTAATAATATTATTCCATCCTAGATAGAACAACTACTACTCCAACCAGTCTTCAGATCCGGATTAAGATAGACAACGATTGCACATCAAATGAACATTTCTTACCAGCTCAACCCACAACATCATTTATTATACACCCTGCCACTACTACTACTACTTGGCTAAATTATCAATTCGTTTATACTGGAAATACATGGTAGTAGTAGTAGATGTAGCAGTAGTAGTAGTAGTAGTAGTAGTAGTAGCAGTAGTAGTAATAGTAGTCGTAGATGTAAGTGAAGTTAACCTTTGTTTGGATAAGCGTAAGAGTGAAAGCGTCCCTTAATATTCGTCCCGTTATTGTATCACTTTTATAGGGACATTCCATTGTTTATTTACACATGGTAAAATGTTATGTTATATTTATTGGGAGCGATTTCAAGACACTTTTCCCCAAACTGAATACCTAACCTTCGGAATGAGACAATATTGCCTACAAATACGACAATGTAGTAGTAGTAGTAGTTGTAGTACTAGTAGTAGTCGTAGTAGTGTAAATGGTAAGTTTAAGTGAATGAGTTGGTGCTTGATTTAAGTAGTAGTAAAATGAATAGTAAAAAAAGTTAGTACTATTTGGAAGTTTTAGTAGCTAGCAGTAGCTGTGTGTAGAATAGGACTAAGTAAATCTAAATATTTCGTATGGGCTAAGCTAAGGTTCTCTGTTTGTGATCGTTGATTGTCCAATTTGTGGTTGGATTGCGTGTAAAATGTTTGATGTTAAATGGGAAATAAAGTATACTTTACTATTACTTAAACCCATGCTAATATTTATCTGTAATCACCATCTTTATTTTATTTGTTGGCTGTACATTCTTATGGCAAAAGGGAAGCCAATCTAGAACAAAGCCCTTTCCGTGTAATTAAAATAAAGTAACGCAAATATATTTAATTAATTCAATCAAAGACAGTATTGAGTTTTTTCTGAGTTAATATTTGCATCTAGCTTAAATATGACATACACTTTCTAAGATAACTTTCTGTACTAAATTATCATCTATTTTTTATATAATCTACCACAACATAGAAGGCTAAACCAAGTGATTGTATTATTGTGAGAAGAGCCAGTTGAAATAAACCCATCCTTCTAGTTCCTTACTTATTCTCGAGATACAAAGTATAGGAATAATTTACAGAAACTCAGCCCTTGAAGCAATCAACCGAAACAAATTCCATCCTTGGTCGTATCTCTTGTCGAGTTTGTTCAAGTAATTCATGGTTTTAGCCAAGAATGCTGTCGTAAAATAAAGTACAATCAGCCAGTCTCGAAGAAAACCATTAGCCATTTACAATTTATAATTTACAGACTTACTTGCTACAAAAAAAATCTACTACAACTACAAGTTGAGTTCTAAACCAAACAAAACTGTGTAGAAAACCACCGTCTGTGTCTTTGTTCGTCTAGTTCTGCTAGTCCCATCCATAGTTAAATTACTCTTCTGTTGAAAAATGTAATAAACAATTATTTGAAAAAGTGGAGAGCAGGAACTTTGTTTCAAATTATTAGAGTTATAAAGCTTGGATAATATTATGAGAAAGGAAGCCAGTTTTTTTTGGGGAAATTATATACTAAAGATAAAGAATGTTGTAGAAGGTAAGGTAGAAGTAGAAGGCTGTTTAGCCGCTGGGTTTTATGTTTGATGTCTGATAATGAGCACTTTGTAATTACAGGTCGTTCCTATTATAATGTCTTTTATCCTTTGAGCAGTTAAAAGATATACGAACGGCTCTCATTACTCCACTCTCATCCCTACTACTACTACTATTATACCTTTGGTCTAGTTTGTACTCTTTGTAGTTTTCTTGGCAGTTATGGGATAAAAGTGAGAAAGTCTGCACAATTTATCAGGAAATTTTGTAAAAACGGGAAACTTTTGTACCTTCAATTCGTATTATTTAACATTCCTTTATTTTATATAATGAGAGATAGTCCAACCGTAAAAAGCCACTACGCTACTTTCCTCTTTAAAACTGTTCCTTCATAGTTACCTGTTTTGGACCCCTTTTCTGTGGAACTTCCCTTACATCTTCGTAGAAACTGACATTTTGTAGTCCAAAGATGAAGTGTGCTTGAAGAAGAACAGCTGGAATATTTAATGCCTCAAAAAATCAGCAAGAATCCATATTAAGTGAGAACAAATCGCTACAGAAAATTCAAAAAGTTTATAAACAGAATTCTTTGTCTAAAGCAGATTTAGGCTAAGCATTCCCATCTCTTTATGTACGGATCTGCTTAAGCTTCCACGTACAAGAAGCCCGGCTTGGATGTTTCTGTATTCTAAACAAGTTCTAAACCGAAATTGAAGGGAAGAATTACAATGATCAAGTTGATTTCAATGGACTGCATTTATAAATTTCCAAGTTAAAAAAATAGTATTATGTAGAGAATAAGTTGAGTTGGTGGATGGGTTTTGTACAAGTATTTTTTGCTGTTGATGATGATGGTAGTTTACAGGTGGAGATTTATCGAGATGGTCAGAATGGCTGAGATAATTGGTTATGGTCTTGAGGAATGAAGTTTTACTATTCCAAGGAGGAGATTCCTTCTTAGAAAAAGCCGACTGGGATAAATGGATGTAGGATGTTCTACACAGAACTCGGTCTATTTTGATTGGATAACCATTCTCAACCTCACATAAATAACATTATGTATCATTACATCTAATCATACTAATCCTACTATATCCCAGTACATTCTTCAACATATTAATTGTTTCTTATAGACACAACAATGGAGATCCATCCATGTGCTACTTTTAGTCCTAAGAATATTTGTAAGAATCTTTTTTGAAACTCTGAGAAAGCATTAAATTGTTTAATTCAATTTTTCTGTTTAAAACTCCTCAGAAACGTGTTAGATGTTTGCCCGCCTTGAAATTAAATCCAACTTGATCCGTTAATTAACCCTTTTTCCCAAATTCGTTTGATATTGACATTGAGTAATAGGAGAGTCTCCAGCAATTAATGAAGGCTGATAATTATTATGTATATATAAAGATTCCTGGTTTTCCATGGGTTGAATGCTTCAGAAAGTGATCAATAAAAGTGGATCACTAAAAAGTATCCCACATAAACTATAAAAAAAGAGGAAAGTGCTGCCAAGAAAAGTTAAAAAAAAATCCTCCTTTTCCCCAAAATCTTTTTTTTCTTTTTAGTGAAGTGAGTAGCAAGTTGAGCTAGAGAACTGTCGTGAGAAAAACTAGTAAAATAGAGTAAGAAATAGAGAATGTGTGTCTCTCGAGACCCATGATTTCTGATTGGAAAAAGACAAATATCTTGTATTGGATGGAAAAAAAAGGAAAGTGGAGAAAATAAACTTTCCTCTCTTTCTCCATCTGGAGAGAAATGCTTGTTCAGAAATCCAATATTCTTGGACTTCCGGTACACTTTACTCCTCTCTTACCCGGGTTATACCACCAAAAAAAACAAGTTTCAAGCGTTCAGAGGCTTGAAAATAGCCAGATATGTCTGGCTGTACGCTTTTATTTCCGGAAATTACTCCCTCGGGGAATTTTGTTAAAAGGAAAAATTGGAAAATCTTTTAGCACGGGCAAGATAAGGCGAATTTACATTTTTAACATGGAAAGGTAGGGGGAGTTATTATAGGGGGAATAATTTCCGGAAATACGGTAATTACTATTACTTTTTAACAACGTGTACTGGCATAGCAGTTTCCCCTCCTTAACATACTTACATCTGATCTTTAAGAATTAATTATAATAATGGATTCGAAAAAAACATTAATGAGTTATATTGTGCGACATTTTTTATTAATTAATTTTAGTTTAACTTTACCAACGAGGGATTGATTTAAATACACAACAAAGCTTATGCTAACATTCTATAATTATTTTTTCAAGCTCTACTTTATATTATTTACATCTACGACAAAGTAAAATATGTTTAAAGGGAAGGGATAGAGTCCTCGAACGAGCTCTGGAACTCCAACTGCCACTTTCCCAACTTTGGTTCTCTCTTGTCCATAAACTTTGTTCTCTTTTGGATTGGTTCTGGAGTTGGTTAAGGGTTTTGATCATCAACTCTGTTCCTAGTTCCTTGGACAAGTTATCTTGTTAGAAAGGAAAGTATGGTTTATTTTCCAAAGTCAAACTCCAATCTACAACTAGGCTAGGGTCTCCTTGCTGCATAGAAAAAAGAAATGAAAAAGTTTCCGCATCAATTCAATCCTCCCATCCGCCCAGTAAAGTAAAGTTAGTATATAAAAAAGAACTGGGCGGGCAGAGAGAAAGAAAGAAATAGGAACTGAAGGTTGGAATTAAAATGAATTAAATTCTGTCCACGGCCAGAAAGAATAAAGTGGACATGGGTTCCGAAATTGGATTTCTTGCCCTCTTCTTCAACTACCACAATACTCAAAAAGACTAACGTTATTGGAACAAGAAAAAGGGCAGGGTATTCTTGGGAGTTTGGTTTATTTACAGAAATTAATTTGTTTTTAGATTTAATTTATAAATTTTAATGACATTCTCAGAAATAGTGATATTAGTTTTACTATAGTTTTGTTTTTTTAAACAGGGATTCTCTCAAGTTGCACTTGCAGTCAAGTTTTAATTGTACCATGATTGCAGCCAGACCTTTTAGACCATACATGTATTCATCCTTTCAAAACTCCTAAAGCTGACTTTCAACCATTGAAAAATCTTCTTAAAAACAGCAAAATTGTTCTTTGTTTTCTAAAATGATGCTATTATCTAATATTATTTTGTGCACGTCAGTAGTAGTAGTAGTAGTAGTCGTAGAAGTAATAGTAGTGGTAGTAGTAGTAGTAGTATTAGTATTAGTAGTAGTAGTCGTAGAAGTAATAGTAGTAGTAGTCGTAGAAGTAATAGTAGTAGTAGTCGTAGAAGTAATAGTAGTAGTAGTAGTAGTAGTAGTAGTAGTAGTAGCAGTAGTAGCAGTAGTATTAGTAGTAGTAGTTGTAGGAGTAGGAGCAGTAGTAGTAGTAGTAGCAGCAGCATGCAGTAGTAGTAGTAGTAGTAGTAGTAGTAATAGTAATAGTGGTAGTAGCAGTAGTAGCAGCAGTAGTAGTAATTGTTGTTGTCGTAGCAGTAGTAGTAGTATTAGTAGTAGTAGTAGTAGTAGTAGGAGTAGCAGCAGGAGCATAACTCTAAGAGAAAGTTTAATTAAGGGAAGACTAAAGGAAGGTGGAAGGAGCGACTGTTTCTTGGGTTAATGGTGATTAACCTGTCGTGATCATAATTCATAAATTTCAATTAGCAGCCGACCTCCTGTTGATGGGCTGGATCTTTGTGGAACTATTAACATAAATAAAACACACCAAAACCACACTTTTGCACTTGCTTTCCTACCTAACCATAGATCCCATACCAAAGGGCAACTCTTCTACTATAGGTTGTTATTTCTCTGCTTATTTGTTTTACTCCTCCAGGTCGGCAAAATGTTCTTGAGATTGAATTACCTAAAACTACCCCAACCACCAACAAGGATAGAAGATCAAGGGGAAACTGGTAATGATCTCTGCCTCGCAGATTAAATTAATTCTCAGAACATAATTGTACCTAAAGATATGTTAAAGTTTGGATTCCTCTCACTTCTAACCATCCATACTATTCCACATTCAACATTAGAACGATTTAAACAACGAATTTAGACCACATCACCCTATTTCTTAACTGAAAAACCACAAATCTATCTTTAATAATTTAAGAAGATTTGTTATTCCCAAAGTAATTTTTAAATGGCATCAATCATTAAAAAAATACCAAAAAAAATCCCACATAGTAAATGTAAAACCTTCATAGATTAAAACTCTAAACGGTCTTATTATCCAGTGATTAAAATTCAATTCAACATTCTATCCTCAGGGATTCCTTCCTACCTTTGATAAAAAACCTTAGCCATGATCTTGCATCTAGTTTTACCTTCTCGTCCTAAGTCGTAACAAAGTACGGATTTTAGTGTATCCCGAATATCTCTAAAAAACGTAGGAAGGATGTTGGAGAGAAGAGATGGCCGAAGGGTAAGCTGCTGATTTGGACAAGCCAATTTAGATAATTCTTCTACGAAATCCCATTAAAAACAACCCACGTCGTCGTTGGTCGGCTCCTCCAGAAGAGTAGGAAAGAAATCTTGTATAATATCAGCTAGGAGTAAATAATACAGAGAATAAATAGGTATCGTGTAGTGAGCACAACAACCAGCAGATTCAACCTCAGGCTATTCCTCTCCAACTTGGAAACTAACTCTCCGAGGAAGACTAAAAAAACTTAGAAGAATGTGAACTACAAGGAAATATTTAATAACAAGGTAGAACCGATTTATAGACTTTGAGGATAATTTGGTCTACATCTAATGAAAATAGTAGTAGTAGTGGAAGTAGTAGTAGTAGTAGTAGTAGTAGTAGTAGTAGTAGTAGTAGTAGTAGTAGTAGTAGTAGCAGTAGTAGTAGTAGTAGTAGTAGTAGTAGTGGAAGTAGTGATAACCTCCTTATTGAAGACTTAAGTTGAAAGGAAATTATTTATTATGTGTAAATCAGGAACGTGCATGTTGGTATCAAATAGTATAATTTATAAACTGATGTAGGAGGGGATCAATTTAAACTCGATTTATATCAAAATAATACCCAATCAATGAACACCCTTTCAAAATCTCACACTCTATCATCATTTATCTGCTTATCTATATAAACAAAATCCACTGTTTGCCCATCAACTTCAATTAATTCGATTGGAGGTATTCCACAACAAAGACTCCTGCAGTGTAATAGAAGCCTCCTCCTTTCCATTTTTATTTATTTCCCAGTTCTTGAGAGATTCTAACATGTTTATTGCAATCAAAATTGACAGCCTCCTTTCTATACTTTTACTTGAGCAAAAAGGTCATACTAGTTTTTTTTATATATTTCTATTTAAATGCGTTCAAAAGTATTTAGAAAAGCAGGAATCTTAAAGTAATTCTGGATTTTAATTAATAGCGATATCTTTTTCATCACCCCGAAATCCAGAATAATATCTAAACTGACAAGGAATTTATATAATTCTAACTGTTCAATACTTCGACTTCACAAAAAGTCAAAATGTACCAAATTTCAAACGGTTTTTACGGACGATGTCTGTCTTGACAACCTTTAAACTTAATCATTTTTCCTAAATATTAACTCCAACCTCACCTGGATTAAGACCTTAAGAAGTTGTTCATCCTTGTCAGTCCTCAAGTTGAAGCTCATGACCTATTTTTAAGGATTCCCATGGAGCTCTCCCTCTTTTTTACCGTTCCAATCTTTGAAGTATGATAATCCCAACAATAACCAAGTTGTCAAAAGTGATCTCTTTTTTAAGTAGCACAAGAGGAGGAGGTTTACCTACTCTACACGTTACTTTTTATTACACTGAATAATCCCTTTCTCACCTCTTCTAGAACTATTATGGGTTTATGAAAGCAAACGGTAAACCTACTACTACTACTGCCAGTATACAATTTACAACAGGCTTTTAACTAGAGAGAGGTTGACATTATTTTTTAACTCGGCAAATCCTCAAGACATCTCTACTTATTTCCTACGGGTTAAAAATAAGGTGTAGGTAGGATTGTGCATGGTAAAAGTACGAGAGATATGGATGATATGCAGGAAGGATGTAAATATAGTTCACACACCCAGCCAGGTAAAGTCTGACATTGTGACAGGGACAATGTATCGTGGCCTATAATGTCTCTTTTAACGTCTTTTGACAGAATTGGACCCTTTTCCCAGCCATACCTTTAAGAATAAGAGAGGAATCCTTGGTTAATTTTTTCATCCTTCTGTCCCACTTATTTTTACACCTTTTTCAGCTTATTTTCAGTTGATCTTTTCAAGTCATTCAGATCTGGTCATTGGAAACTGGGTTGGAGTTTTAACCAAGGAATATGTAGGAAAAATGTTGCTTCAGAATTAGGAAAGTAGCTCATAAAAATCCTGGTTTTTCGTAAAATATTTGGCCAACAAGTTCTTATTTTGCTATTTAGTGTTGGTTTAAAATAGGTTAAAGTAAATGGGAGAGAGGAGGAGGGGAAAGAAGAGTAAAAGTGTTGTCATTTTGTGTAATAATAATAAACGTAATGTAAAATAATAAACGTAAAATGCAAATAAAAATAACGTAAAATGGAATGAAGTGTGAAGAATGAGTCGGGTCTTTGATCACTTTTACTTGAAGGAACAATATAGCTCATCGACCACCACAAAGGACACAATTCATCATCCCCCTTAACAATTACTGTAAGTATAAGATTGTACTAAATGTTGTAGTGTTAGTAGCTATATTCATATAACTAGTAGCAGTAGTAGTATAAGTAGTAGTAGCAGTAGTAGTAGTAGCAATAGTAGTAGTAGTAGTAGCCGTATAAACAATTACTAAACTGGTTAACTATCCTCAACGGCTACAACGACTTTCTTAAGGATTTAAATGATTCTTAAATGGTTGGTAATGGACCATTAGTTCGGCCCAAGTACAGGATTTTTCTTAAGAGTGACAAACACTAAATAAAACTAACAAACCTGCCTCTGCCTTCTTCTACTATAACTCTTTTAATTTATTCTACAACAAAGGATAGACAAGACATACCTAGTCTTCTAGATGGATGTGGACAAAAACTGAGTAAACTTTATCTGAGATTTGACTTAAAATTATTGTGTAAATTATTGTCATTGTCTGCTTCTATGATCCAACCACATCTTTAGTTTATACTTGATCCGACAAAGAGCATTCACTTGTGTAGTTTGATGATAAATATTACCATTTACTGTACTTTATCACGTTATATTCAAATTAAATTGAAAATATATATAATATACATCCCCTTGAAGATATTATGTCTCTAAATGTGCAGGTAGAATAATTTCTTAGAACTTTTGATTATAAATTAAACTTATGGATTAAAAGTAGAATGTGAATCGATTCGAACCGTAATTTAGATTAAAAATATACAAACTTATAAAATATGCCAAGCCTTGAATCCATTCATTTTAGTTTATAACGTTAGATATTTTATTAGACAGAAGAATAGATAACTTTATCACAGACGGTGTATAGACTCACCATTGGAATGATTCCAGTTACCTGTCCATGTTAAAATTTTTAATTCGCCCTATCTTGCCCATGTTAAAAGTTTTTTTCCATTTATTATTAGAAAGGATAATACTCTAGGGAAGTGATTTCCGAAAATACTGTACTACTGGAAATAAAATGTAGTAAAAGGCTGGAGTAGAAACATTGGAATCCAGAATTGGTTTTGTTTTTCCGTTTATAATTCACTTTAGTATTAGGATTATCACTTTTCAACTAATTCTGACTCTGACCTAGAACTGTGCTCACTTTTTTATTCAGACTAGAACTCCGGTTAAGATCCTCTTGCATGACGCGGATGACGTCACGAAATATCGAGTTTGGGGCCAAGTGAGAATCACGCCTACGTCG
>JAQFZX010002449.1:0-18999 GCA_034682405.1 Hydroisotoma schaefferi | reverse complement strand
TGTTCTAGCTCTCTAGTACGTGCCTAGCCTAATGCTGCTTGAAGTTTTACAGGGTGGATCAAAGCTGCATGCGGCTAAGGACGTTAGTAAGAAGGGGGATAATTGCTTTGCTTTGCTAATTGGTCTTATTAAATAATAAGCCATAGGGAAACGAGCCCTTTACCAAGATCCATCACCTAAATCCGCACCAAGATAAGATCACAGATGATAAGTGACTTATCTTAAACTAGTTGCTGGTGAGGTGAGCTCTGGCCCTTTAATCATGAAATGAACGATAACTATAAGGAAAACCACTTGAAAAAAAATCAGCTTACGCCTAAAAATGTCCAGACATGGATTGCTGATGCTGCATTTTGCACACAGAAAGAAAGTAAAGACTCTCATAAAATCCTTAAAATTAAACCTAAACTAAACAACAGTTTAACAAGGAGGGTCTGGGGATTCAAGAAGGTAAATCCTACCAACTTAATGACAGCATTATGCATGTTAATAATTAAGCTACCTAGCATAAAAATCATACCGCATTTCCCGTTACAATTACCCTTAGGCTTTCTTAGTTCTACGAGAAAATTATAAATCAGATAGGCATTTAACATAGGAAGGTAGGGGGAATTAAACAGGTGGGGGAATTAAACCGGAGGGGGGAATTAAAACGGGAAATACGGTATTAGTGTAGCCCACACTACAGCGGGTTACTTACTACCTTTTTACTACTTCCAGTTCCAGCTAGCTTCAAGCTCTATTCCTATTTATTTCAATCCAATTCCAGTCTCTCCATTTCTGCCGATCGATCTCCTCCACCTTTCATTATTTCCGTCTCTCTCTCTCTCTCTCTCATAATTTTTACCAAAAACCCCGAAATTTTAAGGTTTTTGGCTGCAATTTAATTATCAAAAAAGTGTGTTTTTGTACGGAGTTTTATTATTCATAAAGTTGTAAAAAAAGTAAGAAGGGGACAGGAGGGGAGAGGAAGGGATTAATAATGGCCGAGAGTAATATTGAAGAGATTGAAGATCTGCCTTCCTCCGAATTGGGGACCAAGGAACAGTAAGTAGGAATATTTATTTATTTCTAAAACAAAGATTTTTTGGAAAAACGGCGTTTTCTAAAAAAAAAAATTTTTAATTTTTTTGTTTTTATACTTTAGTTGGGAAAAGACGTTCCAAGATGAGCTGGAGAACTTTCGAACTCACGGAGTTCTAGGGGACATTTGGTTCGGGGAAGATATCATGCTCAAGATTGTCCAGTGCGTGGAAATATTTTTTTCAGTGGTTTATTATTTTATTTTGTAGTTTTTAAAGGTTTTGGAAATGTGATATTTATGTGTTGGTTTTGTTTTGGGGATAGGTATATTGAAAGATCGTCGGAAATCCCACCGGAAGCCAGGATAGTTGATCTTGGGTGTGGAAATGGGGTGTTACTTTTGGAATTGGTAATTAGTTAATAGTAATTAAATAACTAAGCGCTGACAAGGATGAAATGAGTAGGTTAATGTTGGATTTTTTTAAATGGTAGGCTAGAGAGGGCTACACAAACTCGACGGGATTGGATTACTCTATAAATGCCATTAAAATGGCTCAGACGCTGCTGAAGAGTGAGCAGTTTGATTCGACTTTTAAAGTATAATTTTAAACTTGAAAAAAAAAGATTTGAAATACGGATTTTGTAATCAGGAAAGGTTAAAGAAAGTGGCTCTACTATTTTGTACAGATATTTGACCTTTTACAAGAGCACGTAGAGACTGATGAAGATAAATACGACGTATGCCTGGACAAGGGGACTTTCGACGCTATAAGTTTATGCCCAGACATTCCGCAATCGCTAGCTAGGAGCAAATACTTTCAAAACGTGATGAAACTCATGAAAGAGGATGGAAGACTGATATTGACGTCTTGTAATTGGACGGCTAATGAATTGGGTGCTATTGCTAAGGAGTGGTTGAACCTTATTGAGATCATTCCAACTCCTCAGTTTTCATTTGGAGGAAAGGTTGGGAATGTTGTGAGCATTGTTGTGTTCAAAAAGAAAAAGGCAGCTTAGGATTTAGGTATTTTTGCTTGATGAATTATAATAATTATGATGATCTAATAATTGTAGTCTTAATTATTTTTAAACCAACTCACCAAAAGTAAATGACACGATACAAAATCCATGTATACCGGTAACTACCACTTAAGTTAATCTAATAAAAATGACTGGCGGAACCTCATTTATAGGTCATTTATAGCAAACATAACTTTATTGAGTATTAGACTAACTAATTTTAGTATTTTACATCTTTCTTTTGATTCATATTTTAAAAGCCACAGTCACGAAGTACTTGTAATTGCCCATTGCATTGCTTAAAAATCACAGTTTAATATAGGTTCCGTACAAAAAAAAATCTTTTAACTTTTTTAAACATTCTTCATCTACGTTATTTCTTCTATTTTTCTAATCCCAATCCCACTAGAAGTAAAGCTTTCATTAATATTAGTAATTGAAAGTCCCGTAGACCCTTTGCGGTGTTCCTTCTCCTTCAAATTGGCCAAAGCCTTCTGTCTCTTGAGGGCCTTTTCCTTCCGCTTCTGCTCTTCGTAAAAGAGGCCAAAATTATTAACAACAATCGGGATAGGTAAAGCTATCACTACAACTCCACAGACTCCGGTAATCATTCCAATAATCTTGCCGTAAAAGGTTATCTGCATAAACAAGGGGTGCACAAGTTTTAGAAAATATATAAGGAATGCATGCATGTTGGAAGATTGATTTAAATCCTTACAGGGGTTACATCCCCATATCCCACGGTGGTCATTGTAACAAGGGCCCAGTAAGTTGCATGAGGAATACTTTCGAAATTTTTGTTAACCTCCCTCTCAGCAAAGTATGCCAAAGTAGAGAAGATAATAACGCCCACAGTAAGGAATAGGAGTAGAACCCCGAGGTTTTGATAACTATGCCTTAGTGTAAAGCCCAGGCTCTGAAGACCCACAGAATGTCGAGCCAATTTGAATATCCTGAGGATTCTTATGACCCTAAGGACCTGAAGTAAGCGCCCAGTCGCATCAAACTGGACTAGGAAGAGGGAGACATAGAAGGGGGCTATTGCGAGTAGATCTATGTTGTTTAGCCAGCCTCGGAAAAACTTCCGCTTACTTGGCGAACATATTAACCTTACGATGTATTCGAACGAGAACCAAGCTAAGCAAAACAGTTCCATTCTTTCCAAGTAATAATTCTCAAGGGAGATGAAATGCTCGTTGCGTCCGATTTCAGAGGCATCCCCTTCAGCGATGAGGTCACATAATGTCGTATTCTCGCTTGTGCAATGATACTCCTGGAGTTCCGGAAGGGTTGAAAGGCTTAGGGTGACTATTGATAGGATTATGATGCAAATTGACATAATCCCGATGATCTATACGGGGATAAGCATTTCATACGGGTTATTTGAGTTTTATGTCAAACAAATTATAATTGGGAATTGACGTTTTGTGGTTATAAATTATTCATGCTTGGACGTCTCGGAGTCAAGAACGAACCTAACATTCACCATAAAGTCCTATTTTTGGCGTAAACCGATATAAAAATTAAATGTAATGAAGTATTTGGAAAAGTGACATGGACATGCTTTAAAATATTAGCTATATTTTTTATGCAAATAAAGCTCTGAAACTGTAAAGGATTTGTGACTTTCTTACCCTCTGCGGTACGGTAACAGACTTTTCAAAGAGGTCCCAAACATATTCCCTACACTCGGCCCACCTCCCCTTGCCAAAGTAGTCCTCCTCGTGGAACAAAAGGACCTCGGCATCTTTCTTCAGTTCTTCGTTGACCGCGTCCTTCCGCTGTTGGAACTTAATTTGGCAGCAAGAGTCTAAATAAAGCTCATCTACTCCCCAATATTGCAAATCCTCTGTAAAATCCATTACGCAAAGATCCTCAGCCAAATGTAGCTTCCCCTTTCGATAAAGGTTCAAAATTATTGCAAAGGGTCGGGACTGTCGGTCGAAAAAGAACTCATTCTTTGCTAAACTGTAGTCCGAACATAGTTCGAGATACTCTTCATGACTCGTGGCTTTATTTAGCTGACCCAGTCTAGTATTTGGGTACTTTGCTAGACTTTCCCAGAGGATTTCATGTCTTTCGCCCCCAACGTTTAGGATCACTCGACGATTTCGCTCTCTACTTGCTAAAATAGTTTCGCGAGAATTATAAGAGTCGTCTGGGTCGTCGTCAAAGTCGTATAGGGGGACGTCATTATGGCCTTCAAATGTAACAAAACTGGAGCTTCTACGAGAAGGTTTTTGACGTAAAACGGATATTTCTGTCGGGCTATTATTGTTTTCATGGGAAGTTTCCGGGTCAGATTTCTCCACAGGCTTAGACCCGACCCACACAGTCATTGTGAGGGGGTCTTCTAACTTATCTGAAGAGCTTGCCGTATTGATAAGCTCCTTTTCAATTGACCTCTCGGTCTTGCATCTATCCGAAGATCGCAACGGGTTTGCAGCTATAAGAACAACCTTGTTCTCAGGGCTCTCGGTTCCTCCTGACTGAAAGTTTTAAATATATTCCTGTCAATCTTATAGCTGAGGTTTCCAGTTCCATACAATTGTAATAAAAACAATACTAATGCGAATACTGCATAGTATTAGGCAGACACAAAAGCTATTAAGTAATGATATGCATATGTACCTTCATTTGTTCCATTGAATTCGAAGGTTTATAAACATAAGACGCATTAAAAATTGAGAACTTAATCACAGATAAATATTTGGTATGCTGCGGATAGCTGTCTCAAAGAAGGTGATTGGCGACAATGACGATGATGATAGCTGAGACGATATTTAGACAGGAATTTTTGTTGTGATTTATTAAAACAATTAAAAGGATCACGTAGCATTGAGCATGTGGATGGGTTTATTTCAAATTTAAAAATCTGCATGGAAAATTTATTCTTATTCCCATTACTCGCTGTTATTTAGGTAACTGTGTAAGTTACCTAAATAATGTGTACAAAGCTTTTTATTGTAACAAATTTTAAGAGAATAATACTGGCAATGAGGCCAGTTTTTCCTTAGCATTGTCTACAGTAATATGTAATGAAAGGGGGTAAAAATAATATGGTATAGGTAGTATTAAGAGGTTAAGTAGCTCTCCTTGAATTCTTGATCAACAGGTAATGACCATCGTCTTCTTAGGGTTGAAGACAGAGTAAAGGGTTAAAATTGTGTAGAGATTCTTCAAGTATTTATGTATTTATTGTCACGACGTCTATCACAAATAAATAGGGATAAGGTAACTTTATGAATCCATGTATCCTTCTCGTTACCTCTAGAACCTGTAAACCTTTTGCGTATAAGTATAGTATGGACCTCTTGCTGAAGGATACAAAGTTGGAATGAAAACTTGAACTGCGAATACCTTAACTTTATGAGGTGTCTTGCAGGATTTAAAAGTAAGCTTAAATGTATGCTGAGAAGGACTAATGAAAAAGAAAACTAGCTGCTTTTACTGGTCGTAATATAAAGGCTTTAAATCTGGTTATTTCTGGCGATTCGCAAACTACTATTCGCAATAGTTGTAACGTTGTATGCAAAGGCCATTGTTGTTCCTGTAAAAAACCAGAAAGACAACTGAATAGTCTTTGTATCCTTTGGCTATCATGATTGGCGAATTCTTGTTTTTATTTTTGGATTTAAATAGAGGAGTAGCCAAACAATGTAAGTAGTGTCAGTTTGTCTGAGTTTTTTTTGGAAAAGCTGATAAAATATAGGGTTTTAATTGATTTAGATTCAACAATGAAAAAGTAAACCGTTTCTGCGGTACATTAGTAGACCAATATTTAATCACGGTAAACTGGTGGAAGTGGCTATGTTTTATTAGTGGCTTTCCTGCTTTGTAAGGGCAGACTTTCAATTCTATACTGGAAGTCTGTACAGAGGTGTCCGTAATAGGACAGTAATGACCTCGCCGGCCGAGTGGTCAAAGTTTCTGAGCACAGAAATGACCACAAAAACCTCCCAAATACATTCCTACATAAATACACGGTCAACTGGTTCTACAAATTTAAGTATCATGTACACATCTCCGCAACAACGTGAGAATTAAACTCTGGCTCCTATGCAGTTCTTGTGTCGTGTAATTCAGCTATAACGTCGTACTGAAGCTATCAAAAGTTTTTCTACGAATGACTTTGCAAATTAATCTTCAATAAGATTAACTTAAAGTTGTACCTATCAACCACGGTGTGTGTAAAAGGTACATAGCATAAATGGTATGCAGCAGTTAGAGATAAATGGAAATAAATAAACATTCTTCGTCTTTGATTGAGTGCGTCATATCATACATACAGTCAATTGCATTTGACATTTAAAATATCTTGATTTTTTTTAAGAAACTAAAGATTGACACAGGTATTCATTTATTTTCAGCGTGGGATTTCCATTCATTATTCAAGTCTTGATAATGGAAATAGAGAATATAGGGATGGTATCAAGTACCACTTTAATTGATGTGATAAAAAATATGATACCATGGATGAAAAAAAGAACATGGGTAGACATAGCATGGCTAAACACAAATGTGTCGATTGCGATTGACATGAAATTATAAATACTCTTGTTGGTCTTATGAATGCATTGAAAATTTAATTTAAATATGTTTGAGAATCAGTAGTAAGATTTCTTAAGTAAAATATGTAATAATTCTGTTCATTTATCACAATATATTTACAACAGTTTAAAAATATTAAGATGAAGTTCCAGACTCTTCAATATCTTCATCTATCAACTCTAAAATGTGTTTCCGGATACTCCAAAGCTCACAAGCTAGGCAAAGGCATCGGCCCCCAATCAGGATGATGCAAACTGCAAATAATTCATAATAAAACAGCATGGAAGTCTAAAATCTTCACCACCTTTCCCTAATTCTCTAAAAAAACACACCAACTAAATAACCGCGTCCTTACTAAAAATGCTTAAATAAGCTGAAATGAAAAGGTCAGTCACTCCTCGTTGCATTGCATAAATCCAAAGGGGGAGACAATGAAGGCCCAAAATGACCCAGGTCCCTATAGGAGTCTTGAATCCATTCTCCATGATTTTAATCACAAACCAAGGTGGATTTATCACCTTCTCGGGATTGGTCTTTGCATTGGCCTCCCTCCACTTAGAACCCGCTTGATGATTGCAGACGAACGTTATCCATTCAATGGAGACGATTAACCACCCCCACTTTACATTAAAAATTTCCCATTTTTATAAAATCCTACTTAACCTACCATGAGATCAATTTATTTCATATACCTGTGTAACATTTGTCCATACACAGCTTCGGCTCACGTTGTCAACAATGACATCCAACTACTTTTACACAACTCCAATTATTAATATTCCAATGTAGATACTATCTGCAATAAATTAGCAAATATAGCCGATTTTTACTATTATTTACCCAAGCTCCAAATGCAGTGCATTGGTTAAATTTTCTAGCTGCCCACCCATCAAACAAATCCAGAGAGATTGATGTGGAATAAAGAAGTACAAATAGCGTTGGAAGATCCATGCAAAAATATGCTAAGAGTAAGAGACAAAGTCTGCCATAGCCTGTTACCAAAAATTAGATACTGTATTATTGAATTTATCATCAGTATTTTAGTAGGTTTTTTAGTTCCAAAAGCATTGCAAACATTACCTATCAAATTAGGAATGTAAAGAAGGATTTCTTCGTGCTTGATCCGTTTTCCCATGACTCAATTCACTAAGTTTTGTTTAACATTAAGAACGAATTTCTAAACTGCAATATTAAAAAGTTTTTTACAAGATAAACTTTTGAAACAGACCATATGAGGTGGCTTGATACGCTTTTAAAACTGAACTTATGCAACTGCAGGGATTCACTACCACAGTTTTATACGATCAATAGCTGTATGCTAGTGAATAATTTATGATTTCTAGTCAATCAATCATTTATCCTCCAATAGTACGACGAATGACTCTAAGTTCAGGTAGTTGACAGGTGGAATTAGTTTGCGAGTTTATTCGGCATCACAAATAAATGTTGCTTCCATAAAATAAGATTTTATTGACATTCTTTGAATGTAAAAACTTCCGTGTGATAAAATGTTACACAGTAAAATAAATTGATTGAGCTGAGTTAAAAGAAGTTTAAAATGTGCTATTGTTTTGCAAATATTCTTCTTGGTTCAGTCTTATTCATGGCTATGTCTGTTAAAAACTCGGACAGCAAAAAAGATGTACGAAAGCACAAAAAGCTTTAGTACTTGCTGAAAAGTTTTGTTTGCTTCACAAATAAATGCACATTTTTTAAGAGTAATGTACAAAGGCTTAATCAAATCAAGCTCACAGACTTTTAATGTAGTCTAAAGTCAATTGATTTAGTTTAAAGGACAGATGAGTGAACAAACAATCGGGATGAAAAGTTTTATACAAGTAATATTATAATGATTTTGTGTGAAGATTACTAAGATCTATAGTGAACAAGGTAGTGTAATCCAATACACAGTCATTATGTTTAACAAACGATAAAAAAAACTGTATAAACTTAACCTTCAAATGTATCTATCAATTTATTCATTCATTGAGTAGGATCCTTAATAAATGGCTGAGTTAACTAACCCAGCCCCAGCCCAGTAAGTCTGTGTAATCTCCCTACTACGCTACGATATCTTGCATGCCAAGAATCAACTACACCTCAACCTGATGATAAGTATATTTTTGGTAGCTCTGAAAGCTACGGTCTTGGATCTTGTAATCTCATACACGGATGCTTCTCTAGACCTAATTAATTGAAGCATAGAATTTTCCCCTACGTGCCGTGTAGTTTATTACAAGAAAAAGGCATGGTTTTTATTTCAAAAAACATAATGAGCACGCTTTCGGGTAAAAGAAAATTCTATGCACGAGCGACGAGTCTAAAACACCCTTGGGAGGGTAAAATGCATGAGCGTATCCATTAAATGTTTTTACTTCATCTCATCATTCGAAAATAGGATCTGTAGAAGTAAAAGTACCAGCAGCAGAGCACGGTTGATTTAAATAGCATCTTGACTTTTGACTTGGGTTGGGATTTTGACAGGCGACAGTCCATGAATCCTTTATCTCCTTCCTTATTTAATTTTGGTCGTAAAGAGGAATGCCAGGATAAGGACGAGGATTGAGTTTTAAAGGGATCTGCATGGACAAGACAGGCAGATACTTCGTATTTCTTTCGGATAATAATGCATTGAGTCAATCAGTCATTGCCACGATTATTGTTTACCATATTATAGTGATACTAATATTATAGTACAGAGTCAAAGTAACTGAAGAAGGGTGAAGCTTCAGGCTTGAGGTATGCAGAATCATCTAATTATTTTTACAACAATATTGCACTCCATCCTAGGACTACTGCTACTTAACTTGCTACTCATACGAATGCTGAAGTCATTTCCATGTCCATGAAGTCAGTCCCCTCTTCTCTGCACAAAAACCAAAGCTAAACTTAAGTATGGAAAAACAAATCCCACAGAATTGCATGGCTTTTGCTTCACTATTTTCTACATTGCTTTACTCGTGGTTCATATTTTATCATCGTTAGCAGCTGAGCTGACTCTTCTGCAACCCTCTCGTAGCAACAAACCATTTGTAGAAAAAGTCAAATAGACTGCAGAAGTGTAGAAAGAAAGGTTGTCGTTGCATCTGCATAGGACATTCTTCTTGAAATTGTGTGATATTATATTAAATCGTCATATTTGTAAAAAAAATCATAGGGCTTTACTATTCTAGGCTTTCATGAAACCTCGTTTCAAATTGTTACTAAACTAAAGAATTTAATACTCGATAGTCAAAAGTATACATAGTATTCTACATGCTAAGTCAATTATCTGATTCAAGCCACCTTATTACATAGTCTAACCGTTCCCAGTAATAAAGCATAATATGTCCATGCTTTCCAATAATGTTGAGAACATTTCTGGAGAAAGTAGGCCCCCCAATGCTAATCCTACTCCTCCCCCTCCAAACCTGGAGAATACTATTGTAAAAGATGAGTCAGAACATAGAACCCACTGTGATAACTGCATAAGCGTTAAAAACTGCATTAAGCTAAGGCAGCTACGAAAGGCCCGTCCGGAAGAAAGCATATCATGCCCAATTGTATTCTGCAGGTTCCATTGTGGCCATCAGTTTCATGGATGTAAGAGCTTGGAACATGAAGTACTCTGTCCTAGGGTTAAAGTCCCCTGTATAAATCAAGGTTATGGGTGTCCCCTGCAGATGGAACGGGGGTCAAGGGGTAGGCATTTGGAGACCTGTCCGGCAAGGTATTTTATAGTTTTCATTAATTTTAACTTTCGAATTCGAAATGCAGGAGTATTTATACTATATTCCTATAGATAACATAGGACTACAACTACAGGTTTCAATTTTATTTTTAATAAACTTTTAAAATAAAAAGTATTGGTATCTCTATAGCGTTGTTGTCTGCACTATGGAATGGAATCGGTGGCCCTTGCCCCCCGGAAAAGCTCAACCCTTTCCCCTGGATCCTAATCACTTAGGTAAAATATAAATCCTAACTGCTGTAATTCCAAAAGCTCAATTAATTACGGAAAAATCTATGTAGAAATGAAATGAAAGTTTGTAAAGAAAGTTACTTATTTACTTCTTAAATTATTTCAGATGTAGCCTCAACCCTGAGAGATCAAAAGACTTTATCCGAATGGAAACAGTTCATTCCCTCCTCTTTAAGATATTTACTCAAGACTTATGTCAACGAAAGGCACCCCGTAATGCCTTTGGGTGTGTCTGGCCTTCGAATCCCTAAAACTGTCTCCAACCAGAGTGTAATAGACCAAGAAAACGAAGCCTGGTTGGATGTATCAGAATCGACGGAATCAGAAGGCCATGACGAAAGCTCGGACTCTCCATGGGGGTGGAAAAAGGCCCCTCCGGGTCTCCAGGAAAGCGTTTGCAATAAGCTCAAGTCTGTAACCCTTGCTCAAGAGCAGCCACAGGTTACTACCAGCACTGGTACTGACCATAATGAAGGGCATGACAGTCAAAAAGTCTCAGAAAATAATGACGGCAGTGGTGATTCCTCGAACAATGAAGAGGATGACTTTGCCTCATGCAAGTCGTACATTTCCTCCTATGGGGATGGAGATACTGATAGTAAAAATCATGAGAATAATGGTGAGGACTGTGAAAAAACGGACAATCATCCTAAAATAATCGAAGAGATACTCCAAGACGGTGCTAATAATAATGTGACCAAGAGGAAGGACGTAGAGCTAAGCCTAATTGTCGAGGTTAAGACGAGGTGCCAGCGGAAGCCGGACTCGATGTATACTTTCATGTGTTCTAGGGAATTCCGAAGGGATGAGTTCTCTAACCATTTCAGTTTAATCCACTCTGGGATCCATACACAGTTAAATGGATGGCTTTTTACGAGGTGTCCTATGGCAAACCTTGGGTGCTCGTTTGGTCTCGAGAGGATGTACCCTTGTGATGAGGGTTATAGGGTTGCGTACAGTCATGTCGCGGATGCCTTCTGTGTCCGACAGGTTGATAGAGAGCCCGATACTCATACAGGTAACTTAGCTTCATTAAATGAAAAACAACAACGAGAGCAAAGCTATTTGTAATCATGGAATTTAATTGCTATCTTTTTAAGAAAATGATACTCCAAATACTGATCTTAATGATGATGAAGCAGTGGTCTCTCTTTCTAGTCTACCTTTTGAGTTATTGGTGCATCTTACCAAGTTTTTGGATCCTCTAAGGTACATTCTACTTTTACTTGTCAGTACTTGGAATACTGGGTGTTATAAACGGGAAGGGAATATGATTTGTTGCAGTTTAAACTCACTTTCCATGACAAGTCGTCTGTTTCGGGACGTTTCTACTTGCATAGTTGTAGACAGAGGACTGGTTGTTTTCCAATGGGAAAAAAGAGAAAATGGACTTGGTTGGGAAATAACTGAAAATGTGAGAATCAACATTCATATTTTGAACCATTTATATTACTTTGGTTGTTACAAATGTTTTTACTGCATAGAAATGGATATTTTCATCCGCTGTCTCTCCGATTAGACAGTGGAAATTTGGTCATGTTGGTCGTATGACGAATCATATGAAGACTTGCAAGTATTTTGAAAGGTATGAGTTTAATTCATACTCAGTTTTATTTGGCAACAGTTTTTGCACTATGCTTTACGTACATGCAAATTTTAGGAACGTTCCAACCAAACCATTTACTTACTCTCTTGGAGTATTTCCCAGTGGAAAAAGTGACCAACGCTGACATGACGCTACTAATCTTTCACAAACTCAATGGAAGTTACACAAAGAAAAAAATTGTAATACTAGAGTACTTGATGGTTAAGTATGCACTTTTTTTACCATTTTTGTAGTTTATAGTTTTTAAATTAAACAGTAGTTAAAACTCAACTGGTGTGTTTTTTATTCCATTTGTTATGGATATTTATTTTTTGTCTACATAAAACTGATAAATTATGAGAAAAAACGTCTTGTAATTACTCTTTCTTTGTAGTATATTTTCCTTTTAGCAATTCATCACTCATTTCAAAAATACTTACTCGTATCTAAAGTAAGTAAAACAACGAAGAACACACAAAACACTTTGGCAGGCAGAGTCATAACAAACTTTCAATGTTTGAGACTAGGTTAGTTAAGATCTTCACCATCTACTTAACACTCCATTATATTACAAATCAACATTAAGATACTGAATGAGAAGGAATAAATGCATTGAGCTGTGGGCGGCTAACTGATTAGAAACTACTTACTCTGCTAAACTATTAAACTATTTTGGATAAAGGTAACAGTAATATAATTTTTTACATTAACATGTTTAATAACTCCCCAAAGCTAATTTTACAATGTAGCGTTCTGATTTGTATATTAGAAATATTTATAAGACGAATTACCTTATTAGCAGCACTATAACTATTTTAAAGACCTGAAGATTGAATTTAATCTGACTTAGGATGAGAAGAATCGGTAACCTCTGGTTGTTTCTTTCCTGCCACGCTTGTAGGTTTCCCCTTATTTTCCAAAGCCTTCTTGCATTCGATGTGGATGTTGTTGAGATCAAATACAGTGATGATATTTTCTTTACTGAAATGAAATTTGACTAGTTTCCCAGCAGAGTCTACAAACGGCCTGTAAATTGTAGCCTTCCCATCCTGAAAAAGGACAAGAGTTGGGAGCTGCTTGGAGAAAGCAGAGTCTGAGATATTGAACTCAGCTCCGATTTCGGGGTGCCGGCCCAAGTCAATCTTCCCAAACTTAAGGTTCTCCAGATAGTACCTAATTGGTACACACATCCAAGGTAAATAGCTGAATTAACTTTCCTCCTACGCATAAATACGTAAATAATATAAACAGTCCCACAACAAACCTTGCAGAAAGCTCAGCAAAAATCGGTGCGAAGTTAACACAAGACGGATTCCAAGCAGTGTAAAACTCAATGAGCCAAGTAACTTTCTTATCCTTGGTAATCTCCTCCTTGAACGTCCTCCCATCCCGAAAATACATGATTTGTTGAGGTCCCTGGTAAGTTGGCTGCGGTAGCAGAAGTCCTTGCACTATAAAAAGTAAAACCGAACGCTTATCATCCACAATCTACAGGTTACCTCCACAATAAAAAAAACATAATCTTACTAAGAAACATGAACAAGAAGACAAGTCCATAAGGTTTGTAGGCAAAGAACCACAGGGCGGCATTAGCCACTTTGCAGTACATGAATGAATTAGTTAAATAAGCAATCATAGTCATCGACCCAGTCTTTCTCGCTCTGGCCATCACGATAAGCAACATGAAGAACAGGATTTCCGTATCTCTCCCTTCAAATTCGCACTCCCCATCAAAAAGAACGGAACAAACCGGTCCGATAAGCTTCACAACCGGGTAGGAAATACTTAAGAGGATGTTGACAATGTAATACGGATGCTTTAAGGCTTTCACTTCTTCCCAATCTATATACTTCCTCATTTTGATAACCGCTTATCCAGAAATACTCCCTCTAAACCAGAAATCCAAAGTTTTGTAATGTAATTTCTCTGAAAAAAAAACAAAATCAACAATTTAGTTACTAAAATCCATAGTTAATTGATTACCAAAAGTCGCCACTTTTAAACACCATTTAAAAAATCGGAATGCAGTAAAGCCACACCTTTAAAAATTTAATTTACCATCCATAAGCCGCAGCGTATGTATAAAAATGTTTTGATGCATATTTAAAATGAGAGAGATACTCCATTTAAAATGTAAAGGATAGGGTGCGGCTTAATTAACGAGGGCGTGGGCGGCTTATGGTCGGGGAATTACGGTAATTTTAAAAATTACACTTATCATGTTAGCACATTTTAAAAACATCAACAGATTTCGAAAAGCGGAAATAGCGGAATAAATAACAAAATAACAGTAAAAAAAGTGATATTTAAAAGAAACCTTTACCAACCGGAACGAATAAGACAAAACACAAAAGGAATGAAAAAGATGGTTTAATTTTGTAATTTTTTTATTTTGTAGATTTCAGTCACCCACCTTTTAGAAAGTGTTGTTTGAGAGTAGTTGTCGGAGGTGGGTGTATATTTTATGAGGTTTAGACAGACGTGAAAAAAATAACAGATCCAAGGACAACAATTAATTGCAAATCCGCTATATTTTTTAGAATAATTGACTCTAAATTAGGTTTAAACGGTAATTAAGTTGAGGATTTCATCGTTAAAAACTTTTTATCGCTTTTTTAGTTAAGTTCTAACCGCTCCTTGTTTTTTTCTACTTTTCACTTTTCTATGCTTGAGATTTTGTGATACTAAACTTAATACTGGAAAGGTTGGGTGGGATTTCGTTCATTTTTTAGGTTTTTTTTCTTCAAAATACCGTATTTTTGGTTTTTGAGCCCCTTGAAATAATTCCTGGATCTTTAGCTGTTTTGCTGGAGTATTAGGCTTTTAGGCAGGCTTTCAATTTTTAGAAAATCTAATGAAAGCTTTCAATTTTACGAGACCATGAATGAACAAAGAAGGGTGAAGTGGATGCATGTGCATGATAATGATGATTAATAAGGTTTAATTTAAAGTATTTCCTCAGGTTTCATTATTTTGGGATTGGGATTCATTTTTCAGAAATCGGAAAAGGCTGCATAAAAGGTTAAAAATAAGTGGATTCAACAGTATTATCCTAATATGTAAAATGGGACTAATTATTTATACGCTTTTCTGTGCTTTTTGTGGAAATATTTTGCATATTGTCGTGGTTTATGGAGCAAAGTATTCCGTAGCGGAATATAGAAAGAATGTAAGAAAGAATGTAATTGGGTTGCATTGTTAGTAATAATAAAGGGACGTTGAGGATTTATAACGAAATATTGATGGTCTTTCTTGCATAAATGGATGATAAAGGCTGTATGCATCGGTCAATCCCAATATTTGGATAGTAAAGGATATTTCTAATTAAATATGGCAATCAGCTTAAGCATTAGGAGTTTTTAATTACGGTCATATGAACAAAGATATACTATGCGGATACGACTAAACCTGTTAGCAATCTATCCAGATTTGCGTTTCATGATAAAAGTTTCAAAGCTCTTACTCAAGGTACTCTTCCTTTGGTTGTGAATAAAATAAAGTGCAAACATACAGAAATTGTACTGGGCAAAAATAAGGGATGGGATCGGGATGGGACGGCCCAGATATTTATTCTGCAAGCAAAATGAGAGGAAAAACCTTCATTAAGTGCCATTTAATTTGACTGTAATTGCACCAATTGAGTGCGAATAAATTATAAATGTTCAGGAATCATCAATATTAACTTTTCGTCACGCAAGTACAAAATAATTTCCCTGACTCAGTAGAATTAAGGATGCGTTTAACCTTAATTGATAAGCAATCACGTACTACTGTCCCTAAACATTTATAATCAGATATCACAGGAACATTCAGTTTTTAGATCCTCAGATCCTTGTGGAATATCAGATGAAAATGTCGCGTAAACATTATGCACGTGTGTACACTTTTGTGCATGAAGGTTTCGTTTTTAACTGCATGAAATCAAAGGAACTCTTAATTAAAAAATTGTGTTTTATTAGTAAAGATTAAGCATAGCTTGGGCCAGAGGTTATGCATTTGCGGCTTGGGTTTGAATCGTTCAATGTCAAGAATAACAAAGGAGTCCCTAAAATACTTGTCCTTGTCTCCCATAAAGTTTTGATTTTTTCAGTCAATGGTATAAAAATGATGATAACAATGAGGAAAAATATTATCAAACTAGGTTATATTTATGTTTTGTAGATTTAAAAAATGGGAAATGCACTGACTGTACTGTATTTCTGGAGTGCACGTTCACAGAAACTATAGCATGCCAATAATTATTTAGCATAGCACAGACAGTCAACTACTGAAGATCAAAGGTCATGGCTTGTGGCCTGGTCAGAGCTTATAGAAATCATTCCTTCCATAAGATAATTAATTGTTCAGTCACGTTATCCCAGATATTAAAAACTTTCATGCGTACACTTAGCTCAAAATCTAGTGAAGGATGGGGTATTGCTGTAGCCTAATAAGATAAATAACTGAATGGAAAATGGTTAATATTAAACTTTGATAGAACCAGAAAACGCAAGACCTTCTACGAACGGTTATCAAGTTCATTAAGCTAGTCAGAAGAATGAGTTTTCTGGATGAATAAAGTCCCAACCCATGGATATTCAATCCTATGAATGCTTTAGTTTTCGTTGTATTTAAATCTGTTGATATGTAAAGTAAATAGTGCCAGCAATTAAAATAATTTGGAGCATGCATAGGGATATAAAATTGCGACTATCACAGCCTTGCCTTTCTTAATTCATGTGAAATACTAACACGCGATGATGTACGATATATTTTCAAGAATATTATTGGAAGTATTCATTAGTTGATTTGATCACCTCTCAGTAAAATGTTGTAAAGCAGTAGCACTTGGAAAAATAACTCTCGAGTTTCATCTGTCTAAATTGTATTAGAAAATAGATTTAAAAGTTAAAATCAGCCCTAAGTAACCGTCCCGTAAGTTTATTACTAATGGATAAGAAATAAAAATATATTGTTTCATCTGTCTGAACTCTGTCTACTAGGTTTAGACGTTGCTCAATTTAAAAAATTGTCCACTAATTTTGCATGACATATATTTTTTCAGTCTAGACATGTACATTTTCCTTTACATTTATGAAATACTTGGAAAGTAGGCTTTCCTTTGTTTTCTGGACGTGTTTAAGTAAGAGAAGTGCAATCGAGATCTTAAGTTTTTTTTAGACAACCTATTACTTACTTTCCAGTTTTCTTCCTTACACAAATATGTATGCTTATCCAGTAATGCATATGGTTTATTTCACATGGAATTGTGTCAATTAAAAGTTGAGCTTCCAATAAAAATCAATCGCGAGCAAATCTTATCAGAATCTTCTACTTGATTGCAGCAAAGTGTAACAATCGCTGTGATACATTTGTGAACAGACCAAATGTTATTTGACAGTGTTATTTAACTTTTGCAGTTAATTCATAGCATAATATCTGGACAGTTTAATTTAAACAAAGCTATATCTCTGTTCTGAATTTTAAGGTTGCTATATTCATGTTGTATGTGAGGGAATTAATGATCATGCATTGCCAAACTTTGTACAATTAAACGATTCATATTCTCACAAACTGTCCACATTTCCCGTACAAAACTGGACGGTTTAATTGCTTTAATGAATTGCAATTAAAATTAAACATTGCTGTTTAACTAGAGGTTGACAATACGCTTAATACAGAGTTACGCATTACATTTAATTTTCCGTTTTGTGTTGCTTCAGTAGATTAACAGTTGGTTGGGTCATATTTTTGGTTCTGTAAGGTGGATTTAACACTGCAAAATTTTGCATTAATCAGAAAACAAATTTCAATAAAATGAAGCCCCAAACTGAGGCTGAACTTCTTTCTCTCAAAGAGGTGAGCACCACTTGTCCCTATAAAGGCCGATATAATAATTAAAAACTAAAACTAAGGATGATATTTTTCTACCATAGTTTCAAAAACGAGTGGCAGACCTGGACCAAGACGATGGAACTTGTTTAAGATTCCTTATCGGTATAATTAATACCTATTTAGAAGCCTTCTTAGCTTCAATAAAAATTAACCTCAATTTCCTAACTTTTTTAGCAAGAGATTTTAACTTGGACCGAGCTGAGGATATGATTCGGACTGTAAGTAACTTTGTTCCTAAAAAGCCATTGCATTGCTTAAGAATAGCATTTCAATTATAGTCATCTAATATTTGCTTCGCAGTGCATAACCTGGAGAAAAGAAGTGGACATCAAGAGTATTCTTGAATGGGAACTTCCAGAGTACATCTGTCAAGATCTGTACTTCCGTGTCACTGGATTGGGAAAGCATGGACAACCAGGTATATTGTAGTCCTTATAAATTTTAAAAAATTTGATACGTTTTTCCAATTAGAATATACTTTTTAATTTTGCGGTGTATTATAGTGGTTTGGATACCGATGGGAATATGGAATGCGAGGTATTGGGTTGAACGGGGAAAGAAGGAAGAGATTACGAGATTCGCGTTCCATGTTTTGGAAACTGCTCTGAAATGTAGTAGGGAACAAGGAGATAAACCAGTAACGGTTCTTTTTTCACTAGAAGAACTGACCTACCATAAAGTTAGCCACATTGACAGTAAGTCATCTATAGATTTTGATTAATACATAAAATAGTGGTCATATTCTAAATCCCTGTGACATTTGAATTGAGAAGCGCTCAGAGTTTTGTACTCTGCTTTCCAAGCGTTGGAGCAAAATTATCCGGAGATTGTGGCAAACCTTCTTGTTATTAATGGTATGAAAGCTCTTGGGTTGCCGTTGGTGGATGGTTCATCTGTGTATTTAATGTTACCGTATTTCCCGATTTAATTCCCCACCCCGAAATAATTCCCCACCCGGTTTAATTCCCCAGGGGGTTCGGGCCAT
>JAQFZX010002448.1:0-19000 GCA_034682405.1 Hydroisotoma schaefferi | reverse complement strand
CGGATCGGTTGGGTAGGTTCTGAGATCTCGCGCGGTCGGACAGACAGACAGACACGGCAACCTATATAGCCCTAGAACGGGCTAAAAACTGACAAATCTATTAAGCTATACTCAGATAATGTGTTGCTCTGTAAGCTACCGTTTGCTATGAATTGTTTTTTTTTCTAACCGTGGAGGCACTAACCAATTAATTTGTACGGTAATGTAGCTATTCGGAGAACGCTGTCACGATTACGGATGTTTTTATTCAATATTTAAAACTTTCTATTGTTACTACAAGCTACAGCAATAGCTAAGAATCAGGGTGAACTCGGTTATGTAAATACAGTGAAGTAAATGCTACGCTACATGCAGTGGGTTTGAAGCCAACCCTGAATTATTACTGCTGTTGCTGCTAGCTCAAAATGGATGGATGACCTACCTTTGAAACTCTCTGGGGGTTTAAACCCCGAGGTCAAATATTCTTGGAAAATGTTTACTCACTCAACCGCATTTTGTAGTAGAGTTTTGTTTTGTATAATATTACAAGTGGTTTCTCTCTTCAACCTACTTCCCACTCACTTTCTCTCCGAGCAGAATTCTCACTCCTACCGGCTCAGCAGCCTCTTTTGCTCTGTCTGTCTATTCTTATCACTGACATATTTTTCGGGTGAATTACAGACATGTTTTGAAATTATTTATGTTTCGTCCTGGCTTTGCAGAACAAGAAACCCTCTAGGGAATGCATCAGAACATTATCTATTGCCTTGCTTCATTTTTCATTCCTTTAACTTTCACAAATATGTACCTTTCTTTGTGAAACATTCGTAAAGATACTGAAGGCGTATCACAACTGAACTGTATCAAGGATAGTTAATAGTAGAGGAAGCAACTGGATAGAAGACAGTTACCGTATTTTTGTTTTTAATTCCCCTGGAGAATTATTATCTGCAACCAAACATAAAAAATTGTCGCACTAGTAGATCAAGACAAAAACATTTGTAACACAATTGAATGGAGTTATCTGGGTAACAGTTAAATTTCAGTGGGAGAAGTAAAACAAGAAATACGGTAGTGGTACTCTGTAGTAGAATACTTCGAGCCCTATAGTTCGTTTTGAGAATTGTTATACGGATTCCGCTTGAGCAGGATGGTAATGATTTTATGGTTGGAATCTAAGTTGTTTACTCAGGGGATATAATAAATACAAATACATAAGTATCATAGAAAGAAGTACATTATAAAGTTGTTCAATGGGTAGTTTGCAGTTGGAAAGTAGTAGAAGTGTAAGTGATAAGCCTCGTGGAATAGCTGAGTGCCGCTGGTTGGTGGGGCTGTGCCGCATTCGGTCTCAAAGCATAAAGTCATAAATCTTAGCTCTGAGTTTATCTTAAGCCCACAGAACTTTGTCACTATGAGATCAAGGCTATCTGGAGCGGAAGATCTTTTGAATTGTAAGGTACTACTAGCTTTCCCATTCGTATAATGTGTAAACATCAGTTTAGTTTCTTTCTGTGTCAGAAATGACGGCCATGGCCTAGGCTCAGGCCTTTATAGAATGGGGAAGGATGAAGGAGGGTACGTTGTCAAAATAAAGACAATTTATTGTACTGATCGATAGAGTTGGGGCTTCCAGCTCTGTTTGTGACCTATTGAGTGTGTAATAGCTCTTCTGATTTGAACAGGCAGAATTCTAGAGTAGAGGAATGAGTTTAAACAAAAGCTTATGACTGAGGTTTAAATTAATCCCTTATGGAGGGTCATCAATGCCATAATCAGATATCATAAATCGGTTTATGCTGTCTTAATTAATCGGATCGTTTGTGCATTCAAGGGGGATGTATTCAATGGAAAATATATTTCTGCATCTTATTGGATTATTGAGGCGGTGCGGTGTTTTATTTAATGGTGGCCTGATTAGGTCGCAGATTTTTTTTATCTAATTGTATAGTTAATGCTGGTTTCTTTTAAACGTAAGATTACTGCATTACAAGAATATTAAACGCGTCCACCCAAAGCATGAGGAATTTAAGAGACGCATTGAGAAAGATGCATATAAGCACGTTGAGTAAACAGGGCTACAAAACTGGTTCAATCTGTTGTACTTTATTGCCTAATTACTCCTGAACCGACAGCCACCCGCGGACAAACCTTTGAGTAATTTTACACCAAGAGAATTAGTGAATTGCTAGCATCAGATAGATTGGTTTTGTTATGTTAAGGTATGTAGCTAGATTCTAAGTACTGAGGGTTTAGCAGTTCAAGAGCTTCGTTGGAAATTTTAGTGTGAAATTCAACACACTTTAGAGGCGACATGTTTACACTACCAGCTAGCAGATTAAGTTCCATGTCACTCACGCTATCCCATTTACTATATTTTGAAAGAGAAGACAATGCTAGTAAACATCGCTTGATTATCATCCTATACAAAATTGTACTTTAAACCTTCATAAAGTCCTTGACTGGATTCAGTATTAAACTCTTTATATGATTTCCAGTTTTGTCTGATCCAGTCTAATATGCATGGATGTCAATTACCTATTCTACTGTGCCACAATTTACAATAATTATGTTTTCCTTCCCCCACTTTCATCCACGCTCCCTCGCTAGCCACACGCTAAGCACTTAACTATTTCTGGGAACTACTATAATGTACACAAAAATTCAGTTGAGGAATTCCTGTGAAACACAACCATCTCTGGATAGTATACATCGATGGTATCATTATTATATGTTTTGACTATAATTTTCAGATGCATGTTCAGATTATATTGTTGTTTTCAACCAACATTATAGCATAATTTCGGTAAAATGAAGGTGTCAAGTTTCAAAGGCAGCTGTGGCCCTTCTATAACTATTGTTGGAGAAGTCAGTCCATTAATTTATAAAAAGAGATGAGTTCACCAATCCAGCTCACGTTTATAATGTATGTAATGCACATTGTATTGCAAGCATACACATATCAATTATTTATTAAATGCTAATAGGGAAACTCTTCGTCATCGTATTGTGATAGAAACTGGAAGCACATGGTAATTATTCCATACCCCCTTTAGTGGTAATTTTAATCTATGTGATTGTTCTGCTTTAAACTAATGGAATAAGGACTGAGGCCCTTTGAACTTAGTATTAGAGACAACTGACAGCCCTTATCAAATTGGTACGTCCAGAGTCAGGACGGAGTACTCTGGGAATACACGCTCAACTAGCTTATTCGTCATGAACCCATCCCCTTCCCATTAATTTAACACGTCTTCCATTCAATAAAATTCAATCTATTTCATATCCCGAGTGCCTTCCTATTATCCGATGCCCTCGTGAAGGAAGACTGGATTCCACTTCCTGCACAGGAACAAGAAGCAGGGAAATCGAATGAATTGTAACAAAGGGGAGGTTGAGGAGACGAGATTTTTAGACAATAATAGAGGTAGAGGTGATGTGATGCTCAACTACAAGAGCTCCAGGCATTAAAACGTACGACAAAAAATTATAGTGACATTGGTACAAATCCATTTTAAAAAGGTCACGCTTGATTTAAAAACATTTCCATTTGTATTAGCACGTTTTCTAAAGAAAAGCACGTGCCAAGTTCAAGCTTTTGCTCAGAAGTTCAGCTTTCTAGAGTATCTTGATTTATTAAATGAAGTTTATTATTGTTATTCATTGTTTCCATTTCTATTCCTTCCTACTATTCAAAAAGAATTATGAAAGAAATGGTCGGTCGGTTCTATTTGCATGGAACTAAAAAGGAACACTTGAGCTGAGGTTGGCTGGAAGAGAATTGCCGTTGACTTTTTAATGTTTTTTTTTTCATTCCCGGAAGGAACTTGAGGACAGTGAATCGTTTTTTAGGCTGAGGGATTATAATCTAGTTGAATAGAAAATCTTGTTCCAGTTGCACTTGTTCGTGCTTTTAGCTTGAATTAATAAAATACAGCTTTGTATACACATTGCTTCCGTACTAACGTATTAGTAAGATCTGGGCTCATGAATTTGCTTTGGCCCACGCAGTTGAAGTTATTTGAAGTTGTTGAAAACGAATGTTCCGCTAGAATACTGTGTTTACATAATATCTTTCAAAACACTGTCAACTCTATGATAAGATTTTTTGTTCTATATATCAGCATTTTTGCTAGACGATTGTAATGTAAACCAAAATTTGATACAGTACGAGACGGAGACACCGGCAATGATGTATTGCTTCAATTAGATGACCTCCGCATAAAATTGTTCGACGGCTAGCTCGAGTGGAAAATGTATGATCAATCTCTGTGTCATGAATTTTTTTTATTAAAAGAAAGACCATTTAAAGTCAAGCCAATACTGCATATACAGTGTGGATTTGGCTGTCGTTAGAGCGAGCTGAGCGAGATTGTCTAGAGATATAAAATGGAGTGGAGAACTATTACATGTAATACCGCATTTCGGGTTTTAATTCCCCTCGAGAATTATTTTTTAGAATTAAAATGTTTAACCAGAGTAATATAGGGGAATTTTTTATTTTTAGCATTGAAATGTAGGGGGAGTTATTTAAAGGGGGAATTAAAACCAGAAATACGGTAGGAATGATTTTATCCTTTTTTCGAAGACGGGCAGTGGCAAAGCTTGAAGTTTCCATTCCATCCCATAATTTCATTCGAGTCAGAAGGAATATGTAAGAAAAATAAATCCTATCCCCATTTTCAAAACTTCGGACCAGGACTCTGTCCCTTCGAAAAAGTAATAAATAATATTCCTATTTGCAGAATATCTTGGGTAAAGTTGGAGTTACGTACATTATTTTAGACTTAAGTATAAAAAGCTTTAATAAAAACTTCAACTGTAAAAAAAACCTATTCGAAGTACATTTTTGGGTAAACTTATTATTATCATAAAATATTAAAAATTAACTTTCTTACAGGGAAAAGTATTGAGAGAATAGAATCCGATTTCTGGCAAAATCAACATCCAAGACTTTTTCTTTTCATGAAAATTTTATAATGAGACAAGGGAATAGTTCTAGTTCCAAAACTCCTTTTCGGTATATGCACATTGCATTATTGGAGAGAACATCTTTGGACGATTTTTCCCTAGACATTTATTTTCTCAATTTAATAGTTAAATTAGGCATCCAGCAACTTCCTTCCATCTCCCTTATCCCTTTTCGTTATCATTTAAAAAAAATTTCCTGTCCATCATTTATTGTCAAATATATGCGTAGTACATAGCTCTACGAATCATTATCTTTGAGAGCTCATTTAGTCTAAAAAGATTAACGTGTGTGCAAGCGAAGCGGAAGAAAACCCCCAGAAATGAGCTTATATATTCGTAAGATTAAGAACTAATGTAATTATAGTGATGATAGGGATAGAGCAAATAAAACTTCGTAGATTTTCAACATTCACAAATCAAGTAACAAATTCCCGTACTCCGTTTTATGAGTTCTTAATGGAGAAAGTTGGATTCGTTGTCCCCAGACGCGCGTAATATATTGTCACAAGGAAACTTTCCTCTATCATTCCCAAAATGCATTGGTTAGACATATTATTTTTTAATCTAAAAAATGTGGATCAAAGTAAGATGAAAACTGTACCGCCATTACATTGCTAGAAATAACTAACAGAAAAACCCATTATGTTACTAACAATTGTTGAAAAAACATCCATCCCATTTACCTACATCAAGATCAAGACTACTTGCCACAGTGTCAGCCTAGCCAAGAATATTATATTTTGTTTAACTTAGTCTCTTGTTATTTTGGCATTGCATGTCACTTCTAAAAGTTGAAAACAAAGAATAGGATGGCATCTAAAAAATTACCCAATGGCCCATTACATTTTTATTCCATTATATGGTGACTACATTATGCAGTATTTCATGCTCAGACTATCCAAATATCATTTTTAAATGTTTCTATTACATCGTATAAGGTTGGTTTACAGTCACCCCCTCCAATTTACCTAAATCCAGCCCCTAGGTCATTAAGATACTTAACCTGGATAACAGTTGAATTAATATGCATACTACGGAGGGTTTTTGTTTGCTGAGCACAAATATTCTGAGTTAGAACTTGCATAAAATGAAATAAATATGAAATGGGATATTCGGATGGAAATATAACGGCTTCTTCACTCAGAGAATTAGTGGGTATAAATCCAAGCATAAATATACATATAAATAAATATGAATTCACATGCGGTCAAAGTAATCCTTGTTCTTGGTCTTAGCCTAGGTTTCTGGTTCCTGGTTTCTGGAGAAACGCACTTTTGCAGGAGCATCATGGCTCAGAACACGGTAGTTGGAGCGAGAAGGTAAGTTTGATGTTGATGATGATGTACTTAACTTTGTTGGTTGAGTTGAGATCTTCCAGTCTGACTGTAAAGAGTCTACTGATTGCTTTGCTAAAGTAATGAGTTCTTCACTAGATTAATAATACTCGTACGCATCACTGAGAATCAAAGAGATTGAGAAAGTTGGATATATTTTCAGGCTTACCGTCACTCCCCACTTTCACTACCGTTGCTTAGTACATAAAAATAACTGAGCTTCTCCCCTACGCTGCTCCTTGGTACAGGTATATGTTTAGTTGATAATATGCACACACTAGCGTTTCGTTAGTTAGATATAGTTACATGGATCCTATGTTCGACATTTTTGTCGGAATTATGCTAGTGTACTTAGCCAGCCTTTTTTTACTTTCTACATCAAAGTTGATAATTTAAATAGAAATTGGAGTGATAGTTTGGGTGGTAAGTTTTACTTGTTATATACTAGTATGTATATGTTGAATTCAACGAGAGCATAATTTAAAACCGAACTCAATCTCTCTAGTGAGAAGGGAACGGGAAAGTTTCCCCCATGCTGACTGAGAGAGATGGAAATTAAGGAGATTCACAATTCAGTAAAGGAGTACGAAATGATTGGCTTTTTAGAAGGAATCAGATATCCTTTGTTATTTTATACACCTGCTATTTCTTTTAGATTGAAGTCGGAGAAAGTGTTAATTAAAAGGAAAGGCAGGAGGGAATTTTAGTTACGATGAATAATTTAAGACAATTCTTATAATAAAGTCGTCAGAAACGAGGCTTTGGCTTACTCTACAGAGATGTGAACTATTTTAACGTATGAAAGTAGTGCTTGTGCTTACTTGAAATAATGATGTATGTACCAAGATTTTACAAATAAGGTAGTCTTTTAGACTTTCTCTCGTCTTTCAATGGAATGAGTGAAAAATGCAATTATCCGTCAGAGTGACGGGAAGTAAGATTTATTGATTTATTATTTCTTAGAAAGGCAAGATGTTAGATCCCTTAATTCCTCGAGTACAAAAATGTCACTAGGAGTGAGCAAAAGATGGTGGTGGTGGAAAAATCCAATTTTTACCCATTCCTAAGAGCATTAATACATCTCTTTCCCACAAGGCTTAAGTTGCTCAATCAAATAAATAGGCTGAGAATACCGACTACTGAAAGAGCGAGTGAAAAAGTATAAAAGACATCGTAATAGGCGGGCGGATAGACGAGAAAAAGAAGATTTACACAATGTGAATAGGTCATTTCAACTTTTACTCGAGATATTAAAGATTAGTTTTCGCTTTTGACTATTCTATACTTGATGGATGTTTCAATCCAAGATGGATATATTTGTTCCTGTCAATGGGATTTCATACGAGATTGCTCTCATCCAATAGTAGGAGTAAGTATAGTGCTAATGTGAGGCTTAAAATATAAATGTACTTTGCATTCAAGACGACTTCGAATCGTATAGGTATTGTATAAAATCGATATAATATGTCGTTATCAATGTCTCTGAATATTTCTTTCAACTTTTCTTCAGATCTCGTGATACACATAAAACATCGTATATGAACTAAACTTATAATGACAGAGTAAGTCGGCATCGGTTGGTGGTATTGTATATACTGGTTGGGTGAAAGACAAAGAATTATTAATGTGTAATCCACAGATCAGGGCTAAGGATAGATGTTTTATCCGTTTTAGTATTATGTAATCTTACTTTAGTGGCGGAGTGGAAACGATTACCAGGCCCTAATATATCAATGCAACCAGAGACTTTAATGATTCCACTGAAGGATATCTTGGAACGTCGGATAGGTAGAGCTGAAATTTAAGAATGCAACTACCAACTACAAGAAAGGGATTTAGAGAAGGCAATTTCTTCCAGTGAAAGCATACATTTCCACTAAATCCCTTGGTTCTTTAGTCCCCTAAAGTCAGAAATATACATCAGGGTTTGGACTTGCTTTTTACTTAATAGTTTGAATATAAATCTCATCGACTCATTATACAAGATATAAACTAGGCAGGAGGCCTTCAATCCAATCTTGAGGACTTAGTACCTCATTTACATCCTTCTATAAAGGTAAAGTTGTGCTGAATCATTTCCCAACCTAAGTCAAAAACTCGATCCAACGGCACATAATGATGTTCCATTTATTACTACCTGATTAGATTTCTCTCTCATTATAATACACTGGGGAGCTCCCTTATTCGTAAAGTAAAACTAAATAACGTAAAAAAGATAGGTTAAAGAGCTATAGCAATACACAAGGCTTCGAGTGAAAGAAGGAAAGGCAAAAGTGGAAAATAGTCACAGACAGTCAACTGGCAAAAAGCGTTGAGCTCAATAAATTACAACGGTTATCGGTTCGGTCCTGACGTGCACCTTGAAACGCATTTTTCCAGACTTCGGCCTTTTTGTACACAAAGGAGAAGTTGCTTGTACGAGTACGAGGACATGGTACTCAGCTCAAGCTAAGAAAATACGTCTGTTCATCCGCATGAAGAACCCGAATCCGCTCTAAATAAAGAATCCTATTCTGAATAACGGGCTGATGGGAGTGCAAAATACTTTTTTGGGGACAAATCCCACCGAAAAGAGAGTGTGCGGGGAAGATATGACTTTGAGAGAAAGTCTGAAAAATATCGCAATCAGAAGGAAAACTCTTTTTTGATCCTTGGCTTACAATTTGCAATCCTTTCCTCCAACAAGCAATCAGCTATGGAAGCACTTTGCATTTTAAGCATTCCTAAGTCCCAAGATTATACCAGGACTACAGAGCCATATCGAGGGGAAATGTATTTACAGTAAAAGAGGCTTGGTAAGTAGCATATTTCATAGTATGTATTTACAAGAGTGGCTTGCTGGTTTGCCTTTCCAGTGATGACACAGTTTTGGAGTAAAAGAAGTGTGCTTGATTTCTATGATTTAAACTTAAATATGTTTGGAAGAATCAATTGTAGATTTGAGCTAAAGTTAAGCTGCAATTTCAATATCACTATTTTAGCTGACACTACATGAGAAATTTTAGTGAAAGGTCCCACCTGAAAGATTATTTAAATTGATGATAATTTACAGGAAAATGAGCTTCATCCTTAACCTTTTATCACTTTCTTTCATTACCTTAAAAACAGGCTTCCATGAATAACTCCCCTGATTTTAAGCTGTTCTGATTATGCTTTGTGAATATAATTTACACTTAAGTAAAATTGTTGTAAACACATCTTATTATCATGTGAGATTTATTGCTGATTAAAGTGCAGGCAACATACGCAAAGAATTATTTACATAGGAAAAACAAATACGCTATTCTTACCATTCTTAGTTAAAGCTTTAGCTAATAATGCTGAAGCATTGACGAAGAAGGCAGCGGACAAATTTATCTTACCGAAGAGAGAAAACTCCACTGATCATTTGTTTGCGTCTTGTTCAATTCTGTTGTAGATTTCTTATCTCAAACTAAAATACTATGAACGGAGCCAGAAAGAACCGTTAGTGCACGAGTAAAATAAAGCTTCTTACATTCCAAGGAAAAATAGCGATCTATGCAGTTGCTACTATGAATTATCACTTTAGACTGTTCGAAAATAATCCATCGGTCCATCACCTTCGCCGTTTTTAATCATTCTTTCCCTTTCTCAAGCAGAGCAGAAGGTCACTTAATTTCATCAAAGTCAGCTTGGTATTGTAAAGCAAAACCAGGCCTTCCTGAGCTTTATTTTTTAATCTGCCTATGACGGTAATTAAAAAAATGAGAACGCAATATTGTGAAGTACAGGTTGGTTGGTATTAATTTCACAAAAACCACAGTTGAGTTATTTCTGTGTTTCGCGTTAATTTTTTTTCTGTGTTTACAAAAAGTCCAAGTTGAAGGTGGGACGAAGGAATTGCTTGCCAAAATACCGCATTTCCCGATTTTATTCCAATGGGGAATTATTTTTTCAAACACCGATGTGCCATGGGGAATTAAACCGGGTGGGGAATTATTCCGGGGTGGGGAATTGTTATTTCAAACGAATTTTTGACCCAGACTTTTTGATAATTTTAAGTAATTTTAATTAAAAGTTCCACCAAAAAATAGACTTTTTGAACTTTTTTTGCTGAATTTGTCTTTCAAAATGAAAAAATTAACCAGCCGTTACCAGTAATTCAGAATTATTTTAAAACAGAAATTGAGTGAATAAGAATATGCAATTAAACTAAAGACTATGAATCGTGTAAATAATAAAATTTCAGTTTAATTTTTTTAATGGCAATTTTAAAATACTACTAATTTTTTGTTTCAACTATGATCATTCTCTGAAGTAGTTCCTTAATTGAATTACAAAAAACATATAAAAGTTAGTAAAAAAACGCATTCTCTGTTTTTGCTAATTATAAATTAATTTGAAATTTTTATGGTAAAAAACCCTTCTCAAAATTATTTTAGGAATTGCTATTTTAAAACCGTTTAACATCCTATCCTATGAGAAAGTTAACTTTCAATATCTCTTATTAAAAAAGCTTCAATTTGAGGGATCAGAATTTTTTCCCAATGGGGAATTATTTTGGGGTGGGGAATTATTACTTTAAATGGTCCGGACCCCATGGGGAATTTATTTCGGGGGGGGGGATTAAATCGGGAAATACGGTAATGATTTTTGATTTTAATTAAATTTTTATAGAGTTTTCAATTGTGAGGATACAGGAAGAAACGGGAATTCTTTGCTTTCTAGAGTCCGTAAAATTTACAAGCGAGCAAAATTATTTTTAATTCATGAAAGTCAAATTTGTAGAGCACATATCATACCAGAAAACCTGTTTCGGGAAAAAACGAATAGTTTAATAGGTGATTGAAATGGTAAACTAACTTCATGTGAAATAATTTCAAATAAAAAGTTTCACGAGTTAAATGTATCTCTAGTCTTTAAGATGTTAATGATTTTGTAGTATGAAAACCCAAAGGTACACGGCTTTGTAGTTCTTTTTTATCAGTTGGCTAACCTCCGTGGATTTTTGATACGTCCTATTTGTACTTGTGTTATTTACGGATGTAGATGTAGGTACGTAAAGTTGAAGAGAACCCACACAAAAGATATTCATCCCTTGAGAGTACTAGATACGAAAAGTAGGGATCCGGGTTTTCCCATAGTACCTAGAAGACGTACCCACTTTAACAAAATTCAGTTCAATTTGGTTTACGGTTGTGTTCAGCTGTCCGGATGTGTGCTGAATAACCACGATGCATTGTCAATTGTGTTTTACGATTCAGACGTACAATAAGTAGTTTTTAAGGAGATTGAGCGGAGCAGCTTTATACGATGAACAGAAAGATAATTTTCTCGGTCCATGAACGACGACGATTAGTCATGGAACGATTAGTGATGGAAGCGACGATAAGGGTCCAGCAGTACTGCATGGATTGAAAACAACTGTAAAGTTCTAGGGGTAGGTGGTGAGGTCAGAAGGCGAGAGGAAAGGGAACGCTGAAAGAGCACAAAAATAATGAAAACTGAAGGCCGCTGTAGGGTACATTGGTGATTTCCGATGGATTCATTGAATTATGAAATGGAGGCAACTGCGTCAAGCTAGAGCACAGTTAAAACTGCGTCACATTCGAAGCAGGGTTTTCGTCAAGACAGGTTTTACAATCGTGCACAACCACATGAATTTCATAAGATGGGCTTATCCGCCTAGTCTACCCATAACCGATACATTGTAGATTCCAGTTCACACCCTCATTTGTATCTTTCAGTTTTGAGATACGTTGGATCTATTGAATTCAACCATCAATTTCCAACAGAGGTTTCCACTTTCTCCGGAGGACTTAAGTTTTTCCTTACTTTTATTTGTATTATGGCTGCACTGTTCTGTTCTAAAAGAAACGCGTACAAAAAGGTTGATTAATAATGTTCTTTTCTACAGTCTTGATTGTAAAAGTTGCTTTATTGTAGAATTCAATCATTGTGTATCGGTTTCGGTGTTTTTAGGCAAGCCTACACAAATATTATCGGCCCAGTTGAGCTAATATAAAATGAAAATAGGTAGTTTATTTTTCAGATGATATTCTAAAATTACCCTTCTTCAAGGATCATCTAACAGTAGTTTCTCTGACAGCTCAATTGTGGATGCCGAAGAATTCCAAAATAACGCTTGCGATGAAGCCTTCTTCCAAGAAATACAGGGAAAACTAAAGCGATTTCCTTATAAGCGTATTTCATTTTAGTTAACGTGGTCATGCCGTAATAGTAGAGTAGCGTACTGGCAGTGTTGCGTTTATAGTTCCCGAAACTTATCCATCGGCCTACGCCACATAAACTCATAAACTGCATCCATCGTGGTGAATTTCACGGATGAAATATTACGCTCAAAGCGTTAACTGTCATGATTGATAAACTCTTGACTTTTCCAAAGTGCTGAGTCCCAATAGTCAATCTACTTTTGCCTAGTCTAGATTCTGGAAATACTTTTCTGTCCTCAGAACCTTTCCTGGGAGAGAGAAAATCCTTATTTTATAGCTGATAGACAGAAATTCTTAGATAGAATGACAAAATTTGATTTGGTCTATCCTGTCAAAGCAGGGAAGATAAACAGTTCTGCTTCCTTTGCACGTGCCTAAGAATTTTCTGAAAGTGAGATGTAATCGACTAACGTTCGCTTTCCAGTTGGAAGACAGTAATATGCATCTTGCGCCTTGGTGTTAAAGGAAACCGAGCAAAGGTTCTGGAAAATATCACGATTTCTATGAATCTCATTGCTCTCTCCTAGATAAGATTAATATAGCTCTAAGGAGGCATACAAACGTACTTCTTCGTAAATTGCAATATTACTGTGACTTGGCTTACGCCACTAAGAAAAAGAAAATGAATCCTCTCCAGTGGTAGAATCATCTGTAGTGTATGATATTATGGCTAATTCAGAAGAAAAAGACCTTCTTTACCACACGTACATGAGATTAAGCAGTAATTAGATGGAAATAATGACCGAGTATCTTATTTTTAATGGTTGTACTTATACTAATTTTAAATGACCTTAACTTTCTTTCGTGAACTATGAGAGCTCCTTTCCAGTACATTACTTGACTCTTACTATATGCTTTGTACTGGCGAGTGTTTTACATTTCGCGTACAGCATGCAGCACTTGTAATGAATACGGAATATGATATAAAATATCTACGAGTTTCACTATCTTTTAAATCTTCTTTTATTTGTTCGGGAAGGAAATATTAGGGACTTTAGGTTAGGAATTAGGGTCCCTACCACTAACCCTTCGTCGGTTTATGACTTCTGCCGGCCTGATGCACGCTTGTGCAATAAGATTTAAAGTGGTTAAAAGTTGAGGGCTGCAGAAGCTAAATCCTCCATAATGGCTCAAAGTGTCCATCGAAATTTAGTAAACCCCGTTTAATTCTAGTGGGCCGTGAAACCAAAAGCATCCACTTTAAAGAGCCCTTTAATCGCAAAAACATCAGTGGACAATCTTCCAGTCGGTTGTTTAAGTTAGAAAACATGACATCTACTAGAGTCATAATCCTGAGTACTTTAGCCCTATCTGAGCAAAACACATTGGTGCAGTTGAGTGCTTGAGACATGGTAGATTACTTAGAAGAAAATACGAGTTTGGATTTATCTGGTTTGTTTGCGATGGGGATATTGGCTACATGCTTTCTCCGTCCGACAATCTCACATCTTACTCTGATCCATATTAGTATATGGGTATATTTTAACTATACTTCTGGTCTTAACAATAAGTTAAAGCAAGGTTATCTTTAGACCGTGATAGTTGTTGCTGTGTGGTGAGGGTTCTTGCTGTAGATAGAACTTTTTGCTTGGATGACTTAACGATGGCCGGAAGGATCAGGTGGACTGAACACTTTCTCAACTTTATGGGTTTTTGTTTCCGGTTTATCTGTTTAGAACAAGCCCGGTGGGTTGTAATCGGCAGTAAAGTCATGGTGCGTTTGCTAAGACTCGTGGTTTGAGAAAGTTCAGTCTTGCTTATAGTGGTATGTAAATTTAGTTCTTTTAAAAAGACCATACCTAAACCATAAACAAAAAGTAAACATTTTACAGAGGAAAAGCGAAATCGTGGTTGTAAAATGCGAGAAACAGTCTTGGCTACGTTGCTTGAATTTAAAATTTGTGGCCATCAAACATGAATTTGTAGCAGATGAACAAATGCTATATTTTACTTGTAGCTCAACGAATAGGTACACTGGAAGGTTACCAAGAAGAACGTGAGCTTAATTAAAATATATTCTATATCTAACTCATACTCCGACCAACTTAATCAGTTTATGTTTTGTTCAATTACCAATCAGTTAGGTAATGTTTAATCATATTAGCAGTATAAAGTGAATATAATTAAATTATGATGAAATCAGAAAGCCTTTGCTGAGCTTAAGCTGTAAAACATTGTTAAGTTGTCCTGTCCAAGCAGACTACTAATTTTTTGTGTTACACTTGTTCAGTAAAACTATAATTTCCTCATATTTATGAAACTTATGAAACTCTGGTTGATGTTATAGGCGATAACATGAAGTACACTACGCTCAAGCTAGCAATAAACTTTGACAAATTAGGAAAAAATCACTGCAATCGTCTATCTTTAATCTTGATTAAACTAAACCCCGGCCCATCTTGCTGACGGTCAGGGTTAAGTTACGTATCACAATTTATTTGTTTTAAGATTTTAGAAATCTAGACGATTATTGATTTTTTGTTAAGAGTGATTACAATTTTACTTCACGAGTTTTGGACCATTGCACTTTTAGACGACTGATCTCTTTAAATTACTTGGAGACAAAAACCTTTTCTGGCTACATTGTTAAGCAAAATAGAGTTATGAAAGGATAAATATATAAGTTTACTGTACAATATTCATTAATTTAATTTACCTTACCTACAGAAGGGTGATGCAACCTATTTGACTCACTTTTAAAAATCCCACCTCTTACCACCACCACCGGTCAATATGAGCTTTTGATGTATCATTCACAAAGAACATTCTTGCACGTGTTCTTGCTCAGATTTTTCGTATTTTTATAAAATGCCTAAAAAAAACCCCCTGAATGTGAGATACTTATTAAGGGCATAGAAGCAAAGTTGCACCTCAGTGGTTTTGACGTAAGTCAGTCAACGATATCTCAAGTGATTGAAAATCATGGAATAAGACGGTCTGCGGTTTGTGTAAATGAGAGCTGAAGAAACAGTTTGTAGATACTGCGTACTGGTATCCAATCCTAGCTATTCTTTGTTTAGTTTCTAAAATTAATGAAATAAGATAGAAGCAGTTATTTAAAAATATTCAAAGTTAAACCAAAGTAGTCGCTGCGATTTTTTTGCATATACCTAATAACGCATTGAGGATAACTTTTTGATGATTCAGTTGATTTATTTGAAACAAACCACCATTTCAATTAAATAACTTTGAAATAAATCAATTTCTTGTGTTGATTCTTAGTGTGAAAAATGATTTTTGCATAAGGATTACTCCTTTACTGACAGGTAAATTCTCGAATGCATACTTAAATAAAAAACCCCACACTAAAACCTACACAGCGGCAAAATAATTTTCTGTTAGCCGGATTTGGACTAAGAACTGAGACTGAGGGATAACGTGCAAGACACTATTCTATTAACATACAAGATAAGGCCAATTCCTAATTTTAACATGGAAAGGTAGTGGGGCATTATACCGGGGGGACATTATTCCGGGAAATACAGTGCATTGTACCCTGTGGGTTTCCAATACACTCCCTATAATTCCAGACAACGCCTATCCTTTACAAGTTTATTAGACTACCCCTGCCCTGGTCATACCCCTTCCTATCATGTAATGATATTTGTACCTGCTAGCTGTTACCCACTCGTAGTTGCGCTTCTGTAAATTAATATTAATTATTTATTTATTTTAGCTGAAGGTGGGCAGTGCGCAATGAACTAATTACAAATAGATCCCTTATTATTCACATGCAAAAAGTGGTACTAAAAATTGTAAAGCAGGAATCTGCAACCATTGTAAACGCACTAACAAAGGGATGAATTGTAGTATTTACACTAAAGTCTCACATGGTCCCATTTTGACCTTAGTAAGGTTATAACTTTTGACCTGAGCGTCAAAGAGTAATGCAAACAAATGCTTTGAAATGTATTAGTAAATAGATTTTGAACGTTCGTTCCTTGATAAATGATTTTGGATTGAGGAAATGAGTATTGAATTTGTTCAACTTCTTATCCATTGACTAAAACAATTAAATGTCAGAGCTTAGGGGAAAAGCCAAAATCTTCGAAAAGTTAGCTAAAAAAAGCCACCTAACCTTTATAATTTATATTGCAATTTCATTTCATTCTTTGTTCATTAAATAATCTGTGCAGACAAATAAACTAGTTATTTCCTATCCGCTGACAATCCTTTCGTACGGCAATTTTTCAGTTGTCGGTATGGAATTTTGAATTCGAAATTTTCACCAAAAATTGCTCATAGATATGTTGGCGGTGTTGAAGCAGTTAACTTTTTGTACCGCTGAATGATAAAGGAAGTAGTAGAATCACCGTGGTCTGTTTGCATATAACCAAATCATAGTTCATGAACCTTTACTGTATTTCTGCTAATTGCTCATTGTTACAGTTCATAGAGGGGAAAGGCAACCCACGTTTGAAAATAAAAATAAGAATTTATTCATTCATGCGTACAGGACGACGATGGGCCAAGCATAACTCGAAAGTTTTAAGTGAAAAGTTGGAAAAGAAAGTATAGTTTTGTGAGGGAATGTAAAAATCTTCAACAGGACTTTGAGAATGATTTGAATGATCGACTAGTGGTCTAGACCACTTTGCAATCCCTTGCCAAAAAGGTCCCAAACTCCCAAAGATGCTGGCAACGATTGCTCTCCGAAGCAAGGAAGAAATTAAGATTCCTTTCATGAAAGATGTGTTTGGGTGAAAGAAAACTTGGAGGTTGATTTTATGTCACATAGAACCAGAACGGCGTGAGCTGAGAAATAAAAAAGCAGTAAAACTCTATACTCCCATCTGTGACAGGAATGAATCATTCATTCACCTAAAACTAAGTGATGGGATCCAATAGCAATGCTACGTTACGCTTCTTTCAACCGTTGATTTTGGTTTCAGCAGCATAAAAGCCTCCGCTTCAACTCTACCTTTACTGTATAAAAGGGCTAGAAAAGTGGGAACACTTACCGGTCGAGATTCGATTACTTTCTAGGTTTTAGCAAGGTTTCATAAATCCTTGGTATTGGTCTCCTTTTGAGTTGTTGGCTTTTTTACACGCAGGGACCGACGACAATCGTTGCATTGGCTCACGTGTTGGGTCGATGGAGGAAGTCCGCCCAAGAAAGCAAGTCGTCTTCAAAGGAATAGGAAATAAGTTTACGGTTTTCCAGGCGACTACGATGATATATATTGTGGATTCATCGTCACTTCTACAATGAGTCAGTGATACAGGAAACCATATCGTTGTTCCAACAAAGGCTCTCAGGGCTGGAATCCAACCAAAGAGCTGACATCACCCTCACACCGGCCCCACCTCTTCAACAGATTCGTTTGACAAACGAAATTACTTAACATTGAATTACCACTACCCTCTGGAGTGGTTTCCGTAGCTTATACTCTCCACCGTTGATATCCCATTGCATGCAAGTTTCGATGAAAAGCCACAAATCTTCTGGCGTCGGATTTGCTTATGCATTTCCGAAACATAATTTTGTATTCTGCTTGTATAACCAGCTAAAACCAGCTATGAATTGAGTCGGGAAAAGCACCTCCCCATTGTGAATTATATCCGTCGTAGGTAGAAATACTGTATAGCTATGTTTGATGTGGTTTCAACTATTGAAATATCGTGAAAGTTGGCGTAAGAAAAGGAAGTGAACTGTGAGTATAAATGTCAATAGCATAAAATAAAGTGGCTTGCTTTCGTTCGTCCACTCTTTAGTTACTTTCCGAGGTTTCTCTTGGTCTAGCTAAACTTCGTTCAACTATTGTATTCCATTTGCGACACAAAGACCCACTACTGCTAGCGTCCACGTCTTGCAAACATGTTGATTTTAGTTTTAAGCAGTCTTGAAAATGCGTCTTAAGATTCGATACTTTATGAATGTTTTTTTACCTAGGTATTTGAGAAGACTACTAATTTATTTCCGCTTGGGAACCTGTAACTGGTCTTAGAGTATATCCATTGTAAATCTTGTGTAACTATATTATTCAGTACAATGCAATACAACAGGTCAAAATATGAGTAAAAATAAACCGTTGTAAACGCATGTAACGAAAGGCATGTAATAGTGAGCGCGCGGTGTGTGCGGACTGAGCGCGCGGTATGTGCGGAGTGATCGCGCGGTGTGTGCGGAGTGAGCGCGCGGTGTTTGCGAAGTGAGCGCGCGGTATGTGCGGAGTGAGCGCGCAGTGTGTGCGGAGTGAGCGCACGGCGTTTGCGGAGTGAGCGCGCCGTGTTTGCGGAGTGAGCACGCAGTGTGTGCGGAGTGAGCGCGCGGTGTTTGCGGAGTGAGCGCGCAGTGTTTGCGGAGTGAGTGTGCGGAGTGAGCGCGCGGTGTTGACGGAGTGAGCGATTTAATTGGTCCTATTGAGACCTTCTAGGTAGTATTAGCAAAATACAGGATCAATAAATTCGAATATTTCACATTTGACCTTGCCGCGCCGTCACTAAAGGTCATGCGCCCTAAACAGGGTTTATTTTGTCCTATTGAGACCTTCTAGATACTATTAGCAAAAAGCGCGGTCG
>JAQFZX010002447.1:0-19004 GCA_034682405.1 Hydroisotoma schaefferi | reverse complement strand
ATAGTCTACTCATCTACCCGTCTACTCCTCTTTAAAAATAATAGTCTACTCATCTACCCGTCTACTCCTCTTTAAAAATAATAGTCTACTCATCTACCCGTCTACTCCTCTTTAAAAATAATAGTCTACTCATCTACCCGTCTACTCCTCTTTAAAATAATATGGTCTACTCATCTACCCGTCTACTCCTCTTTAAAAATAATATAGTCTACTCTTCTACCCGTCTACTCCTCTTTAAAAATAATCGTCTACTCATCTACCCGTCTATTCCTCTTTAAAATAATATGGTCTACTCATCTACCCGTCTACTCCTCTTTAAAAATAATAGTCTACTCATCTACCCGTCCTTATTACTCGTCAACCAGTCCTTATAAATTGTATAGATTACTCCCCTATTAATCTACCCATCCCTATAACTTGTATAGATTACTCACCAATCTATTTACCTTTCTAAATAAATAAAAACCTCACTCACCTATCTGCATATTCTTCTATAAATAAAGGCTTGTCACGCTTTGGGTAATACGAGTGAGTGCGTATATTTCGCTACACGCCGTCACCAAATAAAACTGGGACTTACTCACAAAAGGGGTTTTATTGGTAAGCCAAAAGGGCACGTTCAGTTGTGGAAGTTAAGAATCCCGAAGAAACTAGGATTTAAGTCAAGTGTATTCGAGATGCAAAAGAATCCCAGGAAGATAGGATTTATAAAAGAATAAAAACGGGACTTTTGCCCACATCTTTCCGCATCTCTGCTCATCCCTCCTCTAATCCATTATAAAGTTAAACTTAAAGTAGCAAAACATTGGCCAACTAAGCTTATTCTGACGCTTCCTTCCCTATTTTATTTTTTCTAATACAATAGAAACATTATTCTTCTTCAAGTTCGGGTTCAGCAACTTTTTTGCTAAAAAGTAACGCTAAATCCGTCGGATGTTGAATCCCTAGTCAAAAGGTGGACTAGGAGGGTACTGTGTTATTTTATACCAACTATTTACCAACATTTAACCTCTTATTTAAGCTAATGTTTTTTGCAATCAAGTTTACGCTGAATTTCTGAATGTTGGTTGGTAATTCTACGATATTTATTAACATTTATTTCTTCTATTTCTTCCATTTTAACCACACCAGTTTCTTCCAAGTAATTAAAGATAAAAGATGAGCAATGCGTAACTGTACCTAATGAAAAAAACAGGATGATAAAACGATGAAGTAGATGCAGAAAAAGAATAGTGTGTGTTGAAGGTTGGATGAATTAGGAGTTAGGAGGAATGGGGAATGAACTTTTGTTCCTTGAGTATTACACGTGTAAATGCTCATTTATGTAACGACTACTACTGAAAGCAGCTAGAATAAAGGGAATACTACAATTCGTGTATAAAACGTACAGATCTATGTGGAATTTGGCGTATGGAAGTTTATTTAATTTTATTTTAAATATCCGTTTGGAAATCGGCTAATTTAAAACCTTAGAAATGCGATGAATTACGCAAGAGGATGGGCAGGTTTGGTATGGAGACTGGAATAAATGACGGATTATTTAAATGGTTTGTCAACCCTTTCTCAGTTTTTGTATTTGAGTTCATGGACCATTTTTACAAGAAATGAATAGAGAGAGAACGTTCCAAGGAGAACATGGTAATTTTGATCCATTGCATTATGGATTTTGGATACAACAGGGCTGCTGCTCCCTTGACTCTAGTTCTAGTCTCGTCGACCAACCACACCCAAAACGTGCCTTTTTCTGCATAAAATAATACTACAACAGATGGGGAACTATGGAAGGCATATCAAAAAGGTATTTATAGCAGCTGGACATGCCCTTGGTAGAGGTGATGGTCATATTTAGTTTTGCCCTTCATTATTACGAAAGGAAGCAACCCTTACTGTACTAGAGTATCATTACAAGCCATAAAGTCCATTTAAATCCAACCCAGACGGATAAAATGGCTTTAATGAAACTACTTTTAATCCGGCTCTTAAGTCCTAAAAAAATGCCCTATAAAAATCAACTTTTATCCAGCCATTTAAAGCCGGATAAAATGGTCTGGCTGGATATCAATTGTACTTTCGTCCCGCAATATTTCATACTCTGCTTTAAAAGTAGCTAGAAAAATAAAGCTGATGAGCGGTAGAGCTCTGGACACAAAGTTAATTGAATTGCATATGTTATTCAAATGGACCAGTACACCCCAAATAGGACGGGGCAAGGTGGTCCATCTAAATAACATGGTGGATCTAAAACCATTTATCTCTCTCAACGTACAAAAGTCAAACTCCGCTAAGTCGAGCCGACTAAATGAGTACGTGATGCTGAATAGAAGAAGCTAGGGTTTGGTTTGTTAGTAGCCGGAACTGAAGTTATTGGCCTACAAGATGTTGGGATGAATTAGACGTGTTGATTATGACAAGTCATGAACTTTACCTCCATCTCCCTCACTTTTATTCCCTACTCTTCTAACTCTCATGCTCCTATTCCCAAAACTACTTTCAACGTTTAAAACATCATCCAAGCCCAGGTAGAACTTGCTTCATATCTCACAACTTTTATAGGCCGAAGAAGATGAACTACCTTAACTACCTCACTGGCTTTAACAAGAAGAAGAAGGGGATGATGATGATGGGCCTATTTTATGCAGACCAGATCCTGTTCCATCCAACTCTGTTCCACTTTTACATCAAAACGGACGTTGTATTAAATAATGACTCATGTAGCTCAATAAAACGTTGAGCGGCTGGGTAGCGGAAAAATATCTTGAATCCTCCTAACTAACCCTGCCTGCCCTGGCACACCCCCTCTCAAACCTAGGTATTTGCTATTATTTGTGTGCAAGAATCCTAGATAAATATCCTAAATTAACGGATTGCTATTAGCACAGTCTTGAGATCCTTTACTAAAGGATTTACTCTTCAGTTTACGTTTCAGCTCCATTATTTATTCTAGACTTGACACTTTAAAAAGATAAGTTGGTTGGTTGGTTGGAATGAGTAATTAATATTGGAGACGGCTGCTCAAGTTTGTACAGAAAGTTAGACAGACTCTATACTGAAGTTGCAGGCTGGATGAAAGGTGCAGAACCTGACATGAATTCATAAAACCCTTTGTTACTAAATAAACAGGAAGGTAGTCAGGGAATATGCTGGAGAGAGGTAAGGTCAGAGGTCAAGGATGTTAATGTCAACCCGTTAGCAAGTATGTAAGGAACTACGGGAATTCCATCCAGGAAAAGTAACATTTATTCCTCAAAATGATCCCAATAGGTTTAACTTCCTGGACATCTACACACACCTACCTACCGTATAAACTATAATAATCCTCCCCTTTTAATTACCTACCATTAATTAATAACCACATAGGTAAGTTATATTAAATTTGACCCTTAAAAATGTATAAAATCAATACAAACCCCGACCCCTATTCCTCCAGCCCATACGGTATACCAACTATTTAGGAGGATTGACTCAAGTTTTTATCCATTTTGGAGACTGTCTGTCTTACTCCGACAATTAGTGCGGAGAAGGAGGAGGAGGATTGGACTAGTTGACACTTTTAAAATAATTAATAACCTCTCCATTCTCTCTCTCTCTCTTATCAAAACTTCCTTCATCTTGACACTTCTTTTGTTTAATTAATGGAATAATAAAAGGGAGGACTGAAGCACAAGAAAAACTGTCATCTTATCGTAGAAACATTGCTTAATTACGGCTTACTACTAAATAAATATTCCCTCTGATTTATCAATAAAAGAGGGAGGATTAATTGTATAGTTTGCATTACTAATCCTCCTACTAAGCCATACCTTTTATTATTAACTTCTGGTTGTTCCGGACTGATTGACACATCCCCAATCTCCACAGGATTTAATAACACTCTGTCAGTTATTGCTAGCCTTGTTTATATTCCTAAACAAAGACTAAACTATTCTTAGACACATCCACCATATAGTAATATAATATTACACTCCAACCTCACAATTTATTAATAACTCATTGTTCCTCTCACTTCCTATCCCCTCTAGTCGTAAACCATGTAAAGATGGACACTTCCATCCATCCACACTTCTAGACATACATACTTTTACAACCGGAAGAACTCTACGGCTTCTTTACTTCCTTTTTTTTCTTAAAGCCAGACTCAGACTTTTAACTTCACAGCTTCTTTTTTAAAAAAAAACTCTAGTCTTTTTCCCCAGACTTTCACAGCTTTTTGAACAGACTTCCAAGCACTTTGTGGCTGAAAAACAATCCCGAACCTTATCTTCCACGTAGTAGTAGTAGCAGTAGTAGTAGCAGTAGCAGTAGCAGTTGTAGTTGTAGTAGTAGTAGCAGTAGTAGTAGTAGTAGTATTAGTAGTAGTTATAAAAATGATTATGCAAACCCTATCTGAAACTGAAACGCATTTGGCAAAGTATTTTTTGCAAGTTTCCCATCCAAGAAAACCAGTTATTCCTCAAAATAATTTATAATATAACAGAGTGACTGATCCTGATCAGATCATGGTCCACTTGGTCTAACCAAAAAGATATCACAAAAACCTGCTAGTAAATAACCCACAAAAGAGTGGTGACCAACTGGAGGAAATATTCAATGCTAAACTTTTCAAAAACTCTTGGTTTTTTTCCGAGTTAAAAGTCCCGTAGTAGTTGTGGCCAGACCTGTACTACCTCTACTACTACCTGTATTATTTAATATAACAATATTCTGCCGTTCGTTGATTGCTCACTCCCTACCTGGCCTGAGGTAGCCAAAGACTGAACAAAGACTGAACCTCAATATCCAACTTACAGTTCCTTTGCTATCCTTCAACACAATAGTTAGATAGATACTACAAACCAGTTTATATATTAAATAAATATAAAAAACAGGCAAGGGAGTTTAGGAAGACAATGGACTAAACCTACCTGGCACATCTCCTGCCTACTGTTGTATAATACTCTGAGGGGAATGATAAGGCATAAATAAATGGACACCTTCTTCTTCCTCATCAGATTCACCTCATAATATAAAATAGCATCTGCCCCGTTTAGTTTTATAGGATAGAAGTAGTAGAGGGGAAATATATCCTGTAATCCTCATCAATGAACCTCACCTGCTTGTCATTTTGGTTGGGTTATCCACCTTCAAAAGGTAGGTAGGTAGGCTAGAGTGATCCAAACTTAACGAGAGGGGATATTCCCATTTATTTATCTTGAGACATTTACCCATGTACATATTTTATCAATCAAGTTTTTACCCGAATTTATACCCATTTTAGCACGTTTATTTCTTGGATTAAAATATCCGTAAATGATTGTAGCAGATTGTATTCAAATGTTGGAGCAACTGAGGAGATGATGTTTATTTTTTCTAGCAATGCAACTGCAAGGGCTGTTGTCCCGTAATGTAATTCTAATAAAGTAATCCAATCCCCTTCCACCAATTCAATAACTACAACAGGGTGACACTTTATTTAACGGTAAAAAATAAGATGACAAGTTGTTGGGATTTGTTTGCCAGGAAAGTATGTAGCAATAACTGTAGATAGTTGTCTGATTCCTCCTCTCGTATAGCGGATTATATTATATTATTAGAGAATAAAAGGAGAGTATCCTCCTCCGTTAGGATTATTTATTTAGATTATTATTAAATTATTAAATTATTATTACAAAGTAATATCCTGCCATTATTATTTATTTATTATTTCACCATTTGTCCATTTATCCTTTTGTGGGTGATTGAGTGAGTGGATCAATCAAATAAATTAAATTCATATGGGAAAAACTGGCTTTATTAAAAAGTTACACAAAGTGACAGGTTTAAGTCTTACATCCTCCTATTGAGTAATTCTATTGAGTAACAGAAACTACACTCTATTCCCACAATTTGCAGCTTGTTAATTTCTAAGACAAGTACAGCTTATCAAGTATAGTGCTTATCCATCTCACAGTCTTATTCCCTAGCATCTGCAGTCTATAAAAGTTCTATTAAATGCTAGATAAAAAGCGGAAGGGCTGTGTTCCTATAGTATAAAAAGTAGCCATAAGAAGAAGAAGGGGAAAGAACAATGAACAATGAAATATACTATTACTAGAACAGTCTTATCTTATGCTTATCTTATGCCTTTTATCTTATGCCTTATACTTACATAAGTATTATTAATAATTATAGTTTAGTTTAGTTTAGTTTGAGGGACCGGGAGAGTACCGTTCGTTCCTATCTGCTCCAGTTTACACAATAAAATAAACTCCATTTAATCTCCCATTTCAACCCTTTGTTTCTCCCATTTTTTCAATTAATAAAAAAGTCTAATCAAGTAGAACATCCCTGTAATAGTTGCATTGTTAAATTGGCAGATTGCAACCACGCGGATAATTTACATTCATTTTTCTACAGTTATTTTTATGTGGAGCACCCTCTCTCTCTCTTATGTAACTCTAGTAGTGCCGACTGAACATCTGAAATCTTGTTCGTGATATTCTACTATCCCTTCCTTTAATAATTCATCCATTTATCCATATTATTCACATCCTATTCTATATAGGAGAAAAGGGCAGTTTTGAAATATCACTTCGAGCTAGAACTGCCCAACAATAAATAAACTGGGACTGCTATAAAAAAAGTTACCCAAAATGCTAATCAAAAGGAGACTGCCTTCCAGTTTCTGAGCAGCTCTGGATAATTTCTTAGTAATTAAATTGCAAGATAGATTTACAAATTCAGCCTTTCTTTAGTAGCCGATAACCTCCTTAATTTGTGTACTTATTAGTTGTATGAAATTAAATGGATTGAAACGACAGAGAGAGAGACAAGGTGGGATATGTCTGTCTAGTATTACAAGAACCCTGCTTGCTTTGTCTAAAATGTTCCTTGCAATTTGCAAATATACTTTAGTTTATTTAAGACAAAGGTGGATAGTCCGTCTGTCTGTCCATCTGTCCCTCTGTTTACTCTTCTTTTTAGCCATGTTTTGTAAATGATAATGAAAGGTGGGAGGATGAGGATGATTCTTATGGTAAATGAGAATAGCAGAATAGCAGTCTCCTCCTAGTATAATATAAGTAATGAAAGTAGGTCGTCCCGTTATAATTTGAGTGAGAATAACCCATGATATCCTACCTACCTCCCATCATATAATAATAATAATATAAATTGCCCTCAAAAACCCATAAAGACCCAACAACCGGCTAACTTTTACAATTAAGAAAGGAAAGAACCTCCTCCGGCAAATCTTATACCAGTTTTTATCTAATTTAAAGTCAAGGAACTGCAGAAAAAAGGTATGCACGGCTGTTCTAATAAATAAATGCTAGCAGACTGCATGCAGGTATAAATTAACCCCCCTCTATCTACCCTACTATTTCAGAATAGGTCAGATGTCAATCGGGGAGGGCAGCCCTATATAAAATAAAATAATAAAAAGAGGTCCGTTATTCATTCCACCAAGACCATCTTGAACGGACCTCCTCTCTACAGATATTATTATTTTGTATTTTTATCCCATTAATGATCAAGAATTGGGTCCAAGGCTGTGCTAATCCTCCTCCAAAGCTGACAACTTTATGCAATTCTATCAAGAAGTAGTAAGGAGGATTAAGACGAAGGTGCTAAAAGCTAAATAGAAAAAGATGGGCTACCGTTCGTTCGTTCTTCTATCCCCGACAACTACTCTCTACTGCAGCAAAGCCTCGTCTTTCAAATAAAAACTGTGAAGTTAAGTTTTGCAGTTAAGAAATAGCTGTACTCTTTAGCTAATCTTCTCTAGTTTTTTTTACGACTTTCTGTACAATACTTTCTGTCTCTCTCTCTTATAAATAATAAATAAATAAATCTAGTCAAGGTTCGGCTAATCGTTTCTTTTTACTTGCATAGATCTGTCTTATATAAAAGCTGGATTGCAACATAATAATAATAACAACACTGATTTTGATGAAGGATGATTGATGATCTGCACCTTTTTTAATGCACTTTTACACACCAAGTTTAATGCCCATGGGGGCCTTTTTTAATACATCTTTTGTGATAAGACTTTTGTGAATAAATGGGGGGGTTTCACTACTAATAAATTCAACGAGGATTCACTGTGGGTGTGGTTGGATTTACTACAATTTACTCGTTTTTAATCCGCGCATTCTAGATACATTCTATATGGATGATTAAAGTGTCACTCTCCAGTTTACTGTTTTTTTTGGCTTTAAAAGCTAAATAATTATGCAAAGTCTGCCTATAAATTCTATGTTAATTGGTTTTTTTTCGGTGTGGAATTAGGTCGTGAAATTACAGTTGAAGATAGGAGAAGGTGTGTCAGGCTGAGGGATTATGAATGGCACAATCCACCTAACGTGGAACTCCTCAGGTTTAAAACTTGTAGTATTGTAAAGATTTAAGGCTAGCGATCCTCCTATCGTTAATAATGCAGAAAAAGGGTTCTATTGATTGTATATCTTGGAAAAAGTGTTGGTAATGCAGGCATATTTTTTAAATGGATCTCAACAATAGAGGATTTGCATAATTGTACTTTTTTAAAGTTATTTTACACCAGGATTTAGTTGTGCAATTGATACGCACTTTATTGTCGTCGTAGATTGAATCCATCTCTCATCAATCCTCCCTTATTTCATGCATTATCATTCATGATCACTGTTTTCTACACCTTTCAAAACTCCAATAACTCTAAACTTAAACGACAACAATGAACCTGTTTACATCTTCGACCTGAGGTTCTACAAACCATGGGCAGTTATGAATTATTCTAGGGTGGAAATAAACAGGGATTCTGCTACAATTGATAACAAAGAGTATTCCAATTTGGGTTGACCAAGATAATTTAAAGAGGGATTTAATTCTGTCTTTATTCTGTATTTCATGAAGGATCCCTTACTTTTTCCTTTAAGTAAAAAACCGTTTCACTTTCTAGTATTGTCCTTTTAGACTTTTTTTACCCTCCTCTGTCTTTTTATATTGTGACATTTTAAATTAAATTATTGCATAAGGTATTCTATTCTAGAAAATAAGGGAGGAATCAATTATCTTTAGTCAAGACTAGAGTTTTTTTTATAGAGAGCTTTTTCAATGGATCTTAGACTGCATTTTGATTTATTTATTCCAGTTTTATTTCCAAGTCTGCTATTCCAATTCAGAGTTTATCTACTTTGTTACAACTTTCATTTAGTGAAATTGCAATAAAAATGATGAATAGGAGTTTAGGGGATTTCTAGATTTCTACTGATTTGCCTAATCAACCATTTGATCCGGAATAGATCTAGCTATGTGCTTTAATTATAATGAATACCTTTTTTTTTGGTTATTGTAAGAGATTTGAAAAGGTGAGTGAGTCAACCACAAAGCTATTTTTATTTTGAGTGAATTAGATAGAATAGTGAACTATATCATGATATGAACCAGCAAAAATACTACCCTACATCCTCGCCCATATTCCGCCCTCGTTAATTCCACAGCGCAGGCCCATCCTTTAAGTGTTAAAAGGGGTAGCTCTCTGCATGTTAAACATCTTTTTTGCATATATAAGCCGCGGCATATGGGTGAGGATTTAGGGTAGTTGTTTATAGATTTGTATTACATTTTTAAAAACTTTTTCCTCAGTTTCTGGAGGATAAGTCGACAATTACTTGTAATCTAAAAGAGGAAGTTATCTAGAGGGCAGATTACTAATTGTTTGTTCCTGATTTATCTCACTTTCTCACTATCAACCATCCAGAAATACACAGAACCAATCAAGGAAAAAAACCTCGCATGTATTCCACCTCGTGCGTAGAATATTACACAATCCAAACTAATTAAATGATTTTTAAAAACTGAAAGAATAGAAATTAAAGACAACTGTAATAAATTAGTATTATGGCTTGAGGGGTTTACAGTAATAATCAATTACGTATTATTTAAGACTTTTGCAAGGAGAAACTATATCATTAAATGTTAATTAAATTACGACAGTTAATTTTAATTCAGAATTAATTTAATTTAGTTCGTGATCATCCAAGAAAGAAACTAGAGACAATTGTTTGGAATAAATTGTATCCTTCTGTTTCAAGTTTTAGATTGAGTGGTGGGTAGGTATGGCTTTTTCATATTAAAATACCGCAATCCCACTTTGGATTTTATGGCTTATGTCCATGCAGGTCTGGATACAGTGGTTGTGCGTGCATATCTGCCACTTTAACCCAAAGGTCAAATAAAAATGGGTTGGATTGACCTAGGCTTCAAGGGGTCGTGGGAAAGGGTTTTTGGAAAGGAAAGGGTGTCCCGACCTCAGTTGTGGGTTGGACCCCCACGGGTCAATAAATGACTCAACATATCAAAACATTATTAACAGTTTCACCATCTTATTTTTGGATGTTTCAACTTGTAAACTGGAAGTTGTGGATGGCTAAATCCCCATCCTGTACATTTCCACCCACCGTAAATAAATAATGGAGAAGGGTTAATTACCACTTTTCACCTGCCAAAACCCTGCTCTTTCCATCCTATCCAACTAACCCTCTAATTATTACAAAGGAACTGAATCCATCTGCGGAACATTTTAAAATAAAGACAGACACAGCTTTCAGTAGAAATTAAGGAAATGGAAATGTTATCTCGTTTCAAAAAAGCAGCCGATGCCTGCAGTTAGGATTTTTATGGAGGAAGTACGCCAATCTGCCTCCAATCCAAAGTAGCAAAACAACCTTTTAATTAGCCCAACTCTGGACTTTCGTCTACAATAATTGTTGCACACAAAATAAATACCCATCTTCCTCTAGCAATTTACTTATTCCATTCAACCAATTAACGCGTGCTGGAGTTTTTTGGCTCATTAATGCTCATTAAAAAGACCTTTAACTTCTCCGTAGATCCGTAAAAAAACTCTCTGGCACGCTTCTGTTTTACTCATAATAATAAATGGAAGTCGCAAACTTTGTCCTTATCAAATAAATAAATATACAAAAAATGTATCTGTAGCGTTTCAAAAGTCAATCCTGAACAAAGCTGTTCAGTTTAGTGAAAGATGAATAGTATAAAATTCATATGAATGGATTGGGGATCCAGCAGTAGTACTCAATCAATGTCAATAATTCCCAAACGCCACTTGAACTCTCTAAATAATTTAATCCCTAAATAAATCTCATCCTTAATCCTAAAATATTTGGAACTAAATTCCAGTCAATCCCTTTGTTTAGGTTTTATCTTACCAATTTTGGTGATAGAGTCATCCACTTTCTGAGTGGAGATTTGGAAATTATATCCCAATTTTGGACATATCTAGCTAAAAAATGTAAAGACTTAAACTGCCGACTTATCCCCGTGTGCAAAAGGTTCAAGGGAAATTGTGAATGAGATCAAAACGGAGATTATAATCATCCGACCGTTTTAAATGGACAGAAACGGATGAAATAGTTGATACAAAAATTGGTATAAATAAACGATCCAGACCTTCATGATCTTTGTCAGTTACTTTCAAGCGAGTAAAAAAGAAGGTAATTAGTACCAACGCCTGTATTAATATTCAGTAATAAATATGCAGTCAGCATCATTTTTAGTCGGGCTTTGCATCCTCATTTCGACTGGAATTGCTGGTAAATCTATATTTAAGTTACCCATAACCCCCTATACCTTACCTTTCAACATGGAGTTTTATAATTAAACATTAATTTAAAATTAAACTGGAAAACTAGCCCCTTCTAACTACCCAGACGTAGGGAATCCAGTCCCTACTCCCTTAAATCTTGAATTTGTTGGGAAATACGGGAATAAAACGTATTTCACGGATTACTCAGTTGTCGTAAGTAATAATTACCCTGCATCCTCGCCCATATGCCGCCCTCACTAATTATGTCGCACGCCTATCCTTTACATGTTAAAAGCGGTATCTCTCTCATGTTAATCATGCTTCAAAACTTCTTTTCTCCATATATAAGCCGCGGTACATGGGCGAGGATTTAGGGTATGGATCCTCAATTCTAATTCATTAGAATCTGTTGAGGAGTTTGGCCCTAATTTCCAAAAATTAATATTATCCCAACCCCACCCTTACTTTTTAGATGAGCCAAAACAAGGCAAAATTATATTGTTCCAACTTGGACCTCCAACTCGTCTCCATTGCTTCAGATGAGGAAAAGAATTTCTTGGCTTCCAATTTAAAAACTAATATCTTCTGTAATAATAAATAACACATTTTTACATGCAAATATTTCAAACAAACTTAAAGACTCTAAAGGTTAAACTAAAATATAGATTGGACGTCGGGAAGAGATCGGGGAAATGCAGATCAAATGTTTTGGGAAACTTCGGGTTTGGACATCAAAGTTGGATTGGAAACTGGACCAACACCCACATACGGTGTTCAATTATATGTTGACCTAAACAGAGTAGGGACCCTCCGAACTTATTCAATCCTCAATGAATCCAACAATAGATTCCCCCTTTGTCAGCAACTATAGTCAATCATCTTTACATGTATTTTGAAGAGACAAACTATGATCAATCAAATTACAAATAAAGGTTACAAGTAAAGTGTTAGTTTGGTAGCAGTCTGTGCCTGAGATATTCTTGATTTTTATTCATTCTATCTAGACAATTTAATAGGAATAGGTTGACAGTTTTTATACATATTTCCCTCGTGTAGATGATGTAGACATATGCGGTGGAGTCGATGAGTGGTTTGGTTTTGGTTACATTATTCTACATAAGAAACTACAGCCTAAGATAAGGTGTATCGATAACCACTCACTCCACTACTCAACTAAAGGTGTGTCTACCTTGTTTATATAATATTGATTAAAACCTGTATGAAGAAAGGGTGATTGTGATTGAGTTTGGGATAGTTGATTCCCTCTGTAGTTGGGACAGACTGGTACGTGGTACGTGGTACCACCGATTTATATCAATCCCTTTTTATTATTGGACAAAGAATGGAACCTTGAACTTTATAGTAAGTAACCCCCTCGATCCTCATACCCTATAATTATAATTCAAAGTCTCCCTAGGATACCCCGTCTAAACCTTCCGATAATTCTACGGCATGTTTCACTTTCCCGTGCATAATTTTGACCTAAAATCCTACCAAAAACTGGAGATGATAAAAGCTATGAATTAAAGTGGTTCCAAAAGCCTGGATAATCCTGCATTCTAGCGTCTAGCCTAGAATAAACAGCCTCCAACAAATCCCCACACTACAGCTCAACTCAACAAGCCAAAAGTAAATGATGAATGAAACGGAAGTATTATAAAGGTTTTATAACCCTAATAAAAAAAGCTAACCTTTCCCAGTTGGGAAGATAAGCCTCTATAGGATGTGGATAAGGGTGTTCCAGTTAATATTATAATATTATAGCCCCAACCACACCCTCTTTCCCTATGAAATGACGCCCAGAGTGATGCAGAGAAAGCCGGGCATTTTGTCTGAATAAATCCATACTTTCTCATGAATATTTTATACCCGACAATATATCCTAACTCTAGACTTTAACTAGTCTGACATGCTGGTTGGTATGTTGATTTGAGTAGTCCGTGCTATTGCGATCGACAGGTCAATATATTTTGTGAGACATGCAACCAAAAGGACCACTCCCATATCACAAAAAAATATCAACCACAGTTTACTAGCTTCTAAAACATGCAGAGAGTACACACGATACCCGAATAATATAATCCTGCTAAACAGACCAACTACTTCTGCACTATTCTCCAACCTACTTCTCTTCTACTAAAGTCATGGAATTGAGATTAACATTTATTTAAACAAAATCGTAGTCCACTTTACAAACCGTTACCCGTTCTGTTTTAATTCGGTTATAAATTACACCAACTTATTCGGGGTTTAAGCCAATTCTTTACATTAATTCCTGGATTATTTTTCCATGATATTATAAAAGGTAGTAGTAGTAGTAGTAGTAATAATAGTAGTAGTAGTAATAGTAGTAGTAGGTAGTAGGAGGGAGGGTAATAAATAAGCTTATTACGCACCTCCATTTTATTGCTATCGGAAATCGAAAGTTTCCACGTGCCAGTCATTCATTCCTACTACTCTGACATACCCCGTTATGTTAGTCCTACACATTTACCCTAACTTTAGCTACTTATTTGGTAGTCGATTGACATGCTATATTATCCTGCTGAGCTACTACTACAGACTACAGCTACTGCTGTAGAGCTTCTGGATAATGCTGAGTTCCATACTATTGCATCCAGCACTACACTATAATATATTACTCATTGGAAGCGGATTTTAATTCATAAAAAAATAACCCTACATGCCATAACCGTAAATATAATAGTTAGCAGTCTAATTTATCCAAGAAACCCGTATATATTTTTTACCAAATTAGAGCATTTTTTTCGATTAATCCCTCATCTTTTTGCCTGCCTGCTCTGAATCTTTCAAAAAGAGAAGGACAAAGGCAAATGAAAAGTCATGAAAAGTCCGGATGCTCCGCTTTGGAAATGTAAAAAGGGAATAATAAAGACCCCAGGGTTTCAATAAATCCAACAGCCAAATATGCCAATCAGCTAAAGCCGGATGTAAATTAGAAACAAGCAAACAAATTTATTTACAAAAGGTTGATCTTTTTATAAAAAAGGTCCAAATCTCCACGTTAAAAGTGTTTATTTATTTAGTAAATCCAAGACTCATGTAGCGTGTGTTTTGTACGGGGTTTTTTGTTCCAACAATCAAGGCCTACCTACCTCTGACTAGTCATTCATTCATGTTGACAAGATATATATATTATTATTTAAGGTAAATCCATCCATCCAATCTCTTACCTTCTTTACTTATCATCAAAGAGCAAGAAAGTGAGTTTAACAAAAGTGATCCTTCTTCCGTATTTCAACCAACTCGGCCTTCAATCCAACATTTCCTTTAATCCCTTTAACAACTTCAACTTTTAGCCAAATAATACCTCCAATAACTTGTAAAAGTTGCAGCAAAACTCGAAAAATTTCCAATATAATTTCACAAAAACTGGCTAATAAACCGTTTGTAATTCTCCCAAGAAAAAGTACAGGTTGACAGAACGCGTAGCTAAGTTACGTAATGAAGTAAAGGGGGTGTGGTCCTTTAAACCTTGCACTTTTGAAAGCGTAAGAAAATAATGAACTTCCGCTTTCGAAAACTGCATTTATTCCCATAAAAATTACAGATTTGGTTTACCCAGTTGTAGCAGCAGTGGACTATGCAAATTCTTCCAGCAGGAACACAGGAAATGAGAACTATTTTAAACGGTTTTTTAAAACAAATCTCACAATCTCGAAGACTATAATCTTACAAAACGTAATGTAAAGGTAAATCCTGGCTGCCTGTGGGTAGCTAGATCTGGTTAAAGATCCAACAGGGAAGAGTGTTTGTTGAAGCCTCAAAGACTGCTAAACTTGGACTAAAAGACCAACAAACATGCCCATTCCTTCCAAACATTATCCTACTCTTTTTAACCTATTATTAAAAGGAATTGACTAAAAGACTGCATTTTTTATTCATGGATGGCCAGACAGAGAGAGAGAGCACAACAAGCGTGTACGTCAACTCCTTACCTGCCCATTATACTATTAGGGGCTGGAGGAATGAGGAGTTTTAGTGGGATAAAAGCAAGGTTAGCAGCAGAAGGATCACTTTTATAATTCACAAAAAGATATGTTAGATTCGTAAGAGTGAGGATCTTATAAAGGTGGATTATTCTTAGCTATCTATCTCTCTATCTTTGGATCATTTGAGGCATTTTTACATGAGAGAATGACTTGGCAAATTAGATGTGAAGTGCAGTAGTAGTAGGTATTGGGATTAAAGGTAGAATTGTGGATGAGCATAGCAGAGATAGTTATATACATTTGGTACTGGTTCTTTTAACAAAATCATGTAGGGTTCGGAGTCAGGGTCATAGTTCATATTCTTCTGGATTGATTGGTAGGTACGGTTACGACCGTTGACCGAGATCGGCACAGCCCATGACCCCATACCATGTTTTAAAAGCTACATTTGGTCATCAACTTTATAAAACTTACAAAAGTATTTTTGTAGAGCGATTAAAAAAAATTAAACGTGAGCAAGATCATTTATACACATTTGACATAAAGCGTTACATTTTCTAACGTAGATTATCGCAGATTAGCTTAAAATTACCATATTAGTTGACCTATCGTCGCGATACGGTGAGGTTTGCATACTTTCTAATATTATTTGGGGTCAGCTATCCAGTTTTTTCCTCTATTATTATACATTTCATCTCCACCAGAGCGTCAATTCTTTATGACATGAAATTAATTTAGTCCCATATAGTCATCACTTGGTTACTTGTTCCTGATTAATCAGTTTATAGACCACAAAACCAACAAATACTTCATGCCAAGCCAAATGCAGCTGTCAAAGCTAACCGATCTGCCAAACATCGACCACTCCAGTTTCACAATTAAAAACAGTCTTTAATTAATTAGCCAACAGCCACAGCATAGGTATGGTTATGATACTCCACACTAACTACAGGACATCCTCTTCAATCGCAATTCGCAATTAGTTGGATGTTATATGAAACCAGATCATATGGAGGTGATGTCCAGTTTCTTGGTATAAGTCTTTTGTGGTTACAAGTAAGATAAGATGCATACTCAGTAATTATAGTTTAGTTGAACAATACCCACGATCTATAAACATTTCTCCACCCTCATCCTTCCTCTCAATCCTATTTTATCTTTGAAACTAAAACTTAATGTTCGCCGGTTAATTTTGGTCCCTCTAACACCATTTAAAGCCTGGTTAACCAGGTCTGTATAGTTATGGACTCCAGCATGAACATCAGACAGCCAATCGGGCCCTTTGCCCCTGCAGATTTAGCCCTGAGGGTCCTCCTGACATTACTTGGCAGGGCCAAGGACGACATTAATATCGACACCTACAACTCTACCCTTTTCTCAGAACAGATTCATATTTGGTACGACACGTTCTGGACTTCTCAAGACAATTATACAAAGGACCCTTCATCCTACCAATCTCTGCTCATTCATAAACTCAATAATGACACCAAGTCTCTGAGCGACTGTCTCGAAGGAAATAAAACGGATCCACCTAAATTAGGACGAATAACATTACCTCCATCATCCTCCAAATGGACTAGACTAACCGTTTTCGAGCTCTACTACACCCTATATTCTGGATTAGTACTTGGAATAAGGTCTCAAGCTACTCCGGACACTTTCAGTAGTCTAAAAACCACCAACATTGACCACAAATTTTTGTTAATGATTGCATATCTTACAAAAAGTGCCATTTTGTACCAAAATACATTTAATTTCCGAGACTTTGACTCGCAACTGCATGAAAAGGACAGCAGTAGCCCAAGAGCATTATTTATTTTACAATCTCACTGGTTCCAGTTTCTACCAGTTGTCTTCATTTTTGTGGGTGTGGTTTGTAATATTTTGAATCTGATTGTTCTCTGCAACCGCAGAACTAAAGCCTCTTCATTTAACAATTTCCTCATCGCCATTGCCATTTGCGACTTATTTGTGGGAGTAGGTGGACTATTTATTTATAGTTCAATGACCATTTTGAAGGTCTTAAGAATATTTAAAGGTCCAACCCCAATGCCATCAGGTATATTATCATATATGATTTATCACATCAGAAAGGGACTGCCCATTATCATAGGGGGTAAGCTTTTCAATAATACAACAAATAGAGTAGTACGGAGTAATAACTAGAGATCCACAATGCCGATGCCCTTCGGAATAATGCCACAGGAAAATTTTTGTGCCCAAATTTCCCGATAAAGGGCCTATTTAATAATTGTGGACATTTAAGGCTTATTTGGCCTATATGGCAAGCGGATTCCACAAACTCTTACAAACTAACATACAAGGATGAAAAATCCGGCTTATTAATAAATGCCCAGGCATTAAGGGCATGGGCATACCCTGCACCTCTAGTGATAACTCACCTTAAGGGATCTTTCTACATACAATTTTAATATTATTTATTAGCGGAGACGTGTTCAGTTCATTTGGTGGTTGCGCTGACGGTGGAGAGGTATTTCGGAATTTGTCATCCACTTCGAAGGATCTTCAACAGAAAAACTTCTAAACTTACAATAACTGCCATTTTCACTTTTGCAATCCTGTATGCAACCCTCAATCATTTTGAAAGTAATTGTGAACCTAAAGAGGGGTCGTTTTTAGACAAAGAACGTCTGCATTATATAACCGTTCAATATTGCGAGGAGGGATATAAACCCTGGACAGGAACATTCGATGTTTGCAAAGAAGTTGTAATAGGGCTCATCGTATACATCATACCTTATACAGTTATATCGACTCTAAATATCCTAATTGTTCGAAAGGTACGTCTCTCCGTTTTTTACTCCAAAATTAACCCATAAGTTAATAATAACAAGGTATGATTTTATTTGCTGATTCAGATAAAAGCAGCAAATAAAGCCCGACGTGCCATGTCCGCCTCTCTGACCAACCAACTTCCCACGGACAACTCATCCAACAATATTTTGTTTGCTATCGTCAGTGTACTTATTTTAGGCAACTTACGATACCTTCCCAATATCTTTACAATTATTTTACATACTTCTCTAAGATTAGAATTCAGGGTGGTGATGAGCAGCGTTGTATTTATTTCTCCTTGTTTAAATTTTTTCATCTACTGCATTTGTGGAAAAAAGTTTAGAAAAGCTTTCATGGAAATATTTTGCACATGCTAAACAGGAAAAAGATTGCTTTTTTAAGCTAGAACGAGGAATGCCTCGAAAAAAACTATCCTTTCTGATTCTGTTAAAGTATTAGTTTCATTCTAAACGTTATAATTAAGTATATGTATCTTCATCACACCTTATCATTGACGTGCAATTGTGTCTCTTTCCTAACATGGAAACGATGCAGGCATGCAGTATAAATTAAATTATCTTTAAATATTTCCAAATAAGTTAATAATGCAAAATGTGCTTCTTCTCGTCAAAACTTTCACAGTTTTCCTCTTCCCCTGTTTGCTCCTTCCCCGATTCCTACATCTCTCACAGTTTTCCTCTTCTTCTGTAACC
>JAQFZX010002446.1:0-19008 GCA_034682405.1 Hydroisotoma schaefferi | reverse complement strand
GTGACACCCCCTTTTCAGAAACACTCTATAGAAAGTAAGGCTTAGACAGGCTCGGCTAGCTGCACTAAGGAGGTTTTCAGTTAAATACTAAAGAGTTCATTTAATTATAGGATTAAAAAGTCATCGTTATCATTAAGTCCCATTAAGTTTGATCTACAACCTAAAAATTTGACGTTTGATACAAGATATTGTTGTTAGTTTGATTGTATGACTAATGGCAATAACCAACAAACGTAACCTCTGATTATTTCCAAATAAAATCGTCCATTAGGTCATTACCAAACGGTCAATAATCTCATCTAAAGTCACCTTGCATCTTTGATGTCACTAATAAAGTTCTCCATGAACAGTTAATCCAATCTTCTGTTCTGATCTGACAGGCCTTAAATGCTCACTGAGTGACCTCACTCAGTCTCATAGTTGCATATCTACAGTCATAATCAACACTGATTTATGCAGCAATGATTGAGTAAGTTTTCACAATAATTTAGCATCCTATTCCGAAGTCATATTCAATAGAGGAACTAACTAGCTCTTTTTTCTACGACGCAAAACGTCTCTGATACTCATGAATAGCGAGGATCGGCCGGGATCGTGTGATAGATACAGAGATCTTTATTGCGACGCATTTCTCTTCACTGATTAAAACAATTTCTCTTACCAGTAAAAAAATGGATAGCGAAATGATATGATTCAATGGTTGTGGTTGTATTGTAAACCTAACTACAAAAATGTAATGAACGAACACATGCATATTGAACGCTGCACTTCAACGTTAGGTTACTTTGCCTAATGAAGGCGCAAGGCAAGGAACTGAAATAGTACTCAGCAGTAGTAAATAAATTAGAGCATTATGCCGTAATAATTAAACCAATTCAACGCTAATGTACAGGAAAAGTATACCTAAAATGTCAGTCATATATTAATTAAACGCCAAATTTGACAGTCAGTAAATACCAGAGATTTAGATTAAATACCATACATAGAATTGAGACGCAAGGGAAGTTTGCTTGATCTCATATAATTATTTGATTTAGTTAAAATAATATCTACTTTTCCTCTTAAAAATTCCATCTCTATGGAATAATTAGCATCCCGTTATTGCGAAGGGGTCTTGATCGATCACAAGATTCGATATCACTGAGCATCACTCTTATAATAATAGGTATTTATAATCATAACGATTACACTCAAGAATCACTGAACCAGACAGGAACATAACATCCATAAAACACCTTATCACTCTCTGAAGCGCACGAGTAATCCATTTATGCTTTATGCGATATAAGAATCGATTCATTAAACATATCAAATGACATAAACTTCCATCATATTACAGCGATGAATAAGAACTTCCGCGCCTTATTTCGACGCTTTTCTTCAAAACGCTTCTTCATAATCAGTGGATCTGGAATGAACCAAATGTAGACTTTTTAATCTCTTTTATTTGTAGTAGAACAGAGAGCCTCCTAACAAGTTCAGTGTGGCATATACCACGTTATAATGTCACCGCACAATTATTATCATTAATTCATAAATAATGACTTCGTTGTCACGTATTTAATGGTTTCTTTCATACTCAATAAAGTTTATAAAATACCCATAGCAAATTAGCACTGGAAGTTGGATATAAAGAGTGGCGTGGTCGTTAGCTACATTTACAGTTGTAGAGTATAGATGACCAACGGCTTCAGACGTCAATGGACGTCCATTCATTAGTTCGCAAGTGTATTGATTTGATTGTCATCAGTTGGGCTGACATTATGTACAAACAGATCAAAGTAAATGCATGGAAAGAATGTTTAAGTGGAAAGTCTTATTAAACGTCACATGATCAGTTTTCCTCAATAACTAATCAATTAAAATGCTCATAAATCACTCTAAAAGTATTGGGCATCATTTTTCTTCAGATAACCCTTTTCTTCTAGTTTATCCCATAAGCTGTAGTGTAAAGAATGATAAAATACGAAAAGGAAATGGGGTCGATCCCTTCAAGTCCCCCCAAAATAATTCCTTTAACAGTCAACAGTAGCAAGAATATAGGCGATGAAAACATTAAAAGGTCCTGGTCTATGGCTAGGCTGAAGTAGAAAAGTTAAAAGAGCATAAATGCTTACAAAACCATCATATCTTGTTCCTTAGGTTAAGTTCATAAAAGTAGTAGAAAAATGAACTAGAGATCAGAATCATGTGCAATTCGATAGCAATACAAAACATTGGCATCACTTCTATACTGACTACTATAACCTGATGACCTAAAACTCGAGTTACCACTTGACAATAATGTGTAAAAGGGAAAAAAAGTCGTAGTATTTTGCGTAACAAACGTAGTAGTAGTAACAGCATGTCCGTTTATTAAGAGGTTGTAAAACCTCTTTACTAGTGCAGTAAATGCGATTTGGGAAATGGTGCTTAACGATGTGCGTCATGAACGATAATAATATTTTTGTTTGTCGGTGGAAATACCGTGCTCGATATTAACCTGGGACGCGAAGGGAACATATTTATTTACTATTACTATTCATTAATGAAGAAAGGATATGCATATGCAAGCTTTAGAATGCGCCTTTAGTTACCTTTCATCTACCGTATTTCCCGATTTAATTCCCCCCCGAAATAATCCCCCCCCCCCGGTATAATTCCCCATGGGGTTCGGGCCATTAGAAATAATAATTCCCCCCGGAATAATTCTCCAGGGGAATTAAATCGGGAAATACGGTATTTGTAAATACTGCACTGCCTGGATTAAAAAGTTAAACCAAGTCTATATGATGATTAAATGACAATATAGCGTATAAATAACTTTATTTTGTAATTTTTAACCATTTCTGATCGAAATCTTAATAATTTATTAGAATGCTATGCTATCGGCTAGCAGCAGCTTTAAAAGCTTGAATTAAAAGGTTAAAACATTTGTAACATGTTTAAGAAAGTTTAAGCGTATTTGAACATTGATTAACTCATTGATTACATGAAACCCTCCCTATTACCTTTTCCCTGGGAATACAGTCAATAGTCCGCAAACAACATTTCAATGTCACGCTTTCATGCTTGCTTCTGCTTTAAATTCCAAAACAAAAAACACTAGCTTGGTCTATTCTAAGGCTAGAAGGATCTAGATTTTTTTCAAAAAGCATTTTTACTGTGCACAACTTATGAGTGAATCCTTCGAGCCGCTTTACACATATATCCTTGAATTTGTTCCACAGAGGTCTATAGAAGGACGTGAGGAAAGGAACAACACTCAAGAAGTATGCAGGACAAATGCTCCTTGTGGTTGGGAAGTTTACAACCCGTCAACCCGAAGCCATCAATATTACATTGGGAGCTCGTGAGTGGAAGCATTCCATTATAAAGCAGCATAGTTTTTGGCTTTTCGTAGGCTCATTTTCAGAATGTGAATCTTTCGGCGGATTTATGTAGTAAATGTTGTATATTTATTTGTTTTCTAGATGTAAATGCTCCACAAAGGAGACCTGTATAAGGGTCGAGGATGATATAGACATCCCCGCTTATGTCTACAGGTGTCGAGACATCCGGAAGCGAAAGACGACAAGGCGTCCAGCGACTGAGACCACTGCGGGTTCTCCTTAATCTTTGCCCCCGTCTTAGATCTTAAATTATTTACAAAAGTAGTTAAAACATGCAACTATTAAGTAACTAATCTTAGCTAGGCAGAGAAGAGAACAGAGAAGAACTGATTTTTAATTTTCTAATTTTAAGGCTTTAATAAGCGGTATAAATAGTAAGATGATACAAATACTATCGAGCGGATGGATAAGCTTGAGCTTGAAAATATTTGTCTGTTTTTTTAAACACCTTTTTTTACATTTTATCTACCACTACTACCTAAATACTATGCTCACTTTTGTATAATGTACTACTATGCAAACATTTTAAATCCTGGTAATCCAGGTTTACATTGGATTCCAACATTATTCTATGTGAAACTATTTAAAAAATTAAAAGTACTATTGTAGTAAATTGGATTTCATATGAGCATACAAAAGATGTAAAATGATTGAGGGCTGCTTCAACGAATCCAGTTCTAGGACTCAGTATTTTTCCAGTAGTTTTCGTTTCTGACATTTCTCAGAACGGGGTTATTTATACTAAATGTTTTTATTCCACTTGTATTTTTATACATATTTCTCAGCATTAATGGACATAACAAATTACTTACACGGGTGTATTTCATCAATAAGAAGCGACACATAATATTTATGACCCAATACTTATAGCTGTTTTATTGTTTTAAAGTTTTAAATAAAATTTTCTGTCCAACAATTCCAGAAACAAAGTTCCAGGATTTTGTACATTGGTATTTATATTTATTTCTTCAGGTGTAAATATTGTGTGAAATTGCCAGATCATTCATTCTTGTGTATGCCATAGCCGAAGGTCCATTACATTGATGATTAAGAATGATTTAAAAAAGTTTATTTTGTTCCTTTGCGCTCATTAAAGTAGTTTTCTATATTTCGGGTTAACTTGTTTTTCCAAAATGTAAAATAGAGTCCCAGTTTTCCATCAAGGTCCACTTTCTCAAGTTTAGACACTATTGTGGCTCCTAACATCGGCACGTATTTCTGGGCTATATACCCACATTAATATTTAATTTAACAAATTTCATATGCATATTTCCACTTTCATTAGGTGGATCCTCTTATTTAAACAACTTTACGTGAAATTGTCGTTAGATTGGCTATGGTCCAGGCCCCAAATGCTTGGCATTCTTTTATCCGACTTTCCAGAAGCCGGATGCTATTTTCCATCGTTCTAAAAACAATGTCATGTCATGTGTAATTTGATTTGAGGAATAATTTGACTACAAGTCCACTCCACTGCCCTTACGAGAAATCCAATCGAATGTCAGTGCTAACATCCCAAGTCGTCAACAGTGAAGAGAGCTGATTTCTAATGTCTACTCGGGTGACATCCTTGTAATCAAAATCTTGATTGTAATGCAAAAGTTGTACCATGCAGGCTGCGGCAGAATAAGTCAACTATACCGAAGAGGAAAGCATTTAAGGTTTTTTCTAGTTAGGATGAGTATGTTTATTCTGCGCCCCTCTGATTAAGGTAATCGACAAATAAAGTTCTTCAACTTTCACCTGTGTCATATGCTGTAGTTGAACAGGAGCTAAACAGTTGGCATTGCTACTATCCCATTCATTCATTATCTGCATGAGGGATTGAATGAATTCATCCTTCATCAATAGAGACGCTGTTCGGGAATCAGATGCAGCATTTGTCAAAGCAGCTAAAAAACATAGAACTTAATGTCAAACGCTGAAAACCCATTCGTAAAGCCAAGAAATAAGTTAAGCCGAAAGCCATTCTTACCTAAAGCAGCAGTCAAAATATAATTAGAGCAGAATGGCATGTTTTTCATTTTCAAAAATAACTTAACCCCTTTTGCTTTGATGAATCGAAGCGAATTGTCTGAAACACCATCCGTCAGAGTTTCCAAAACCAACCAAAGCCCTGCAAGGTGCAGGGGAGGACTTTTAACTACAAGAGTACTCAGGATTGTGCAGATTTTCTGAAACCAGTTTATTGTAATTAAACCTGATTCTAGAGACCTTAAATTAAGTAATTAAACTTTTGATTATAGTTTTGAAATACTTCAATAGCTCCCAACTTTCCTAACTTTTCTCGCTCTGCCACAGTTGTATAAATAGCAACAGGTTTCAGGAGATAACAAGCCGTCCGAAGAAGGAAGTCATCAGGGTCCTCTAAGGAAACTTTTATAGTATTCAGAACCATCTCTATTAGTATCACTCGACAGACGTTCTTCGCAAAAAAGAGTTGATAAGTCCAAATCTAACTCAAACAATGTTACTTTATGATAAAAATTAACACAGTTTTAAATCACCATATCTTTTCCAGGATCCAGAAAGCACAAGAGGAGAGCTGAGTTTCTCAAAACATTCACATCGTAATTGTGAATCCGTGAACTTTTCAGAGCCACTTTCACAACTTTATTCCTCAGTCTTGTGCTCAATAAAAGCTGCATCTGAACAACGGATTCAGGTTGGGCGAATTTCTTAAGAAGATTGAACAAAACTGCCAAACCAACTATCGCTAGAAAGTAAAAATTTTTAACGTAAAACTTATCAACTTCTTGATCCTAGAGTCATTAGTCTGGAGAGTATAATTTGAAATTTGTATCTAACGTACTCAAACTTTTATTTTCCAAATGAATCTCAAGTACTTTTAGTACCATTTCTAGATATTCCGGATATGCATCCAAACCTAGAAGAAGCCTAGTTCATTGTAATACCTAAAAATATGGAACATATGCCTAAGAAGACCTGTTAGGTCATATGAATGTCTGCATTAACGTAAGTACCTGCGTTGCTTTTTAATCGGGAAAAAACTGTCCACAAAGTCTTTTGGAGCATTTCAGGTCTTAGGAAGTATCTCTACATAGAGAAATGTAATTCAATATAATGTAGATAAGCTTAGTAAATCATATTTACGATTATGTGGACCGTACTTTCAGTGAAAGGAATATTTGGTCATTCGTGTAAGTCCCCGTCATTTGCAAAGCAGGGATATTAGGTCTGTTAGCCGCATCCCTGTGAACCCCGAATAGGCCTAAGAATTGCAAAGGGTTCTTTGTTCGAGAAACTAGCCCTTCTATATTCGTTAAGGAGTAGCCTGAAAATTATTTTAAACTTTTTAATGGGAAAATGTTCCAATCCTTGCCAAAGTACACAGAGGATACAATGCCAGTAGAACCAATGCATTAAATCTCGGGTTTTTATACTAAAACACCCAGCCCAGACAGGCTTAAAGGTTTGAATAGGCCAGGTTTAAAGTGTGAGATACCTGCTAGATTTGTCCCGGAAATATCTATTTGCCTAAGTTTCGTAAGGGAAAGTACAGTTCTTTCAAGGAGAGCATCAGGGTTATTAAATACTGCTGCAAGATCCAGAGACTGAGATATATCTAAATGTCTACAAAGACAGTATAAGACTGGGATCAAGAAATTGACTATGTCATGCAAATTCTAGGATGCCAATATCTTAATTTCTTAACCTCAGTTCCACCAACTGATTAAATGCATCAAAGCCCCCATAACTCTGAGGTATTACGACATCGTGAAGAATTAATGTTTTAAGGGATTTTGTCGCTCCAAGGAGAAAGTAAAAGTCGACTATTTCGTGGCAGAATGACATGTCTAAATAAACCAATCCAGATAGACAAGGACTTAGCAGGGTTTCCCAATAATCCACCTCTAACTCTGTGGGATTGGATGTTATCCTCTGTTTTTGCTGCACGACCAATCCCCATATTACTATTTTCTCCAATTTTGGAGTTTTAAGGTGGTTGAAGTTATCATAATAATCAGCAGAATCACCACTGCTGCATGGGGTTTCTGTTGTTGCAACTCCTGGAAAAAGTAGTGAATGCAAAACTAAACTTTTCGTACGAAGCTACAATCAAGGGTAGACTTTACTGCATTAAATGTTTACCCGAGCACTTGGCTTCCTTTTCAATGTTAATAGTTCTGGGTAAAATTTGTACAGAATCCCCTACATTTAAAGCTTTCAAATTGATGCCAAACTTGTTAATAATGTGAAAGGCATTTTCAGTCAGAGATGGACAATGGTGAATATCAAGTTCTGATGGACAGTTGGACATAACTTCCTCCAGAAAAGCATCCGTCAACGTTTTACAGTTCTTTAGAATAATTCGGTTAATCCGAAGTCCTTGACTCAGAGCCTTCTAAAATTGAACCCAGTACCTATTTAATTCTCCCAATTTTAGACAAATCATGAAAGGGAAAACTAATAAAATAGTATATTATCTAACAGAGGACAATCCCATTAGTAACTTCAGCGGAGTAGGGCCAACTCTAATATGACTTTGAAAGACCAAGTCCCATAAGTTAGGGGGTAGGGTATCAGGGGAAATGTAACCCTTTAAAACTGTCCTTTGTTCCTTATCCATCGCATCATCATTAAAGAATACTTTAGGGATATGCTCTCTTACATACTCTACCATGATTTCTTTCAGAGATGGAGGGCTTAGCAGATTAACAATAAAATCTTTATCACTCATATTTAAATATTTCAACTTCAAATTGAATGAGGAGGCTATTTTATTAAACTTTCAAAAAAGTGTAAACAAAACTTATTCAGACGAAAAGCTTGTAGAAATAATGCAGTAGATTTTACGACATGTACGAATTCATGGAGGAAGACAACCCCGTTTTTGTAGGTTTTATGCGTTAGCGTTGTTAGCAGAGATGCATGAAAAAATCAAGGCAGTGGAAAAATATATGACAAAGTTTGCAGGCTGTAAAAATGTAAAAAGATTTACTAAAAATAAATTTTTGGAAATAATTTCGTTCTGCAATTTGAAACTAAGTATTTAAAATGGAAGACAGCAGTTTAATAAAGTTTGTTATTGAAGAGTTGGCCAATGAACCGTTTAGTTATACTTTTAACGTTGCATCATTCGGAGCTCTGCGTAGAGAAGAGTTGATCGATGTATTACTTCTTTTAAAATAATATTTTTTACCAACAATACTTTTAAGACAATAAGTCTATTTCAAAAGCTTAAAACGATAATAATATTTTACTTCATTTTCTATCAAAAGATTCTTAAAGCAGTTTTAGAAGAGATTGACCACCAGCAGAAAGGTCAGCTTGGAAATGACATTCCTCCGGATGTTTGCATTGCACGGATTTTAGAAACTTTACGCATATTGCGTTACTGGCCCAAGTTTAACGACCCGTAATATTATTTAGTTGCTTAATTTCAATTTCAATTTAACTCATTTTATTTACGTTACCATTTTATTGAATAGTGAGGCCATCAGAGAGGCCCTTGAGAGGCCAATTCCAGAAACGATTTGGGAAATTTTAGAATGGCTACTTCGAAAGCAAGACGAACTAAAACAACGGAGTTATCTGGCTCAATTCCTAGTCAAGGTTGGCATCCCCGATGAAAGCATGCTGGAAGATGATATCGCCCAATGTTACGAAAATGTGAGTGACTGACTGTACAACATATCTTTTATTAAATACTACCTAATCGAGACAATTAATACCAAAAATGATTCACATAGTATGAAGCCAAAATCGAAGAGTTTAAGGAGACCCACAAGCGGCTTCAAGACATGCTAGCCACAAACCAAAATAAAAAGCAAGTTAGTGAGTTAGTCCAAGATCTCGAACATATCGACCACGATAAGGAATGCTTACAGCGAAAAGTTGATACTATAAAAAGTCGGGTAGGTCTACATACCATAACAAACAAATGATCAGTTTTCAAGCTCATTTACAACATCCTACAGCTACTTCAAGTTATAATCCTAACTCTGTAGGTCGAAGAGTTCGCAGGCAAAGAAGAAATGCTAGCGACAGCAAAGCAGATTCGCAAAACTCGAGAGGACAGGCTCAATATTGAGAAACAGTTACGAGATGAAGAATTCAAGTTCTTCAGAAGTAACAGAAAAGCCGAGGTTTACCAAGGTCGACTAAAAGAGCTCGAAGAAAGGAACAAAGACAGAACCGCGGAAGGGGCTTTACAAAGAGTCCAACAGGATCACGAAGTCATGAAATACATGGTCGATATCAAAATGCCGTATGAAATGCAGTGTTTGGAAAGGACCCTGGTCGCACTCAGAATCACGGAGGAACAGCCTCCAGAATGTAGAGCTGACTTGGAACATATAATGCAAAGAGTAAGAAATTATTGCTGGGAGGACCATCAAAAACAAACATTTTACTGCCCGGAATTTTTTATCAATTAGCATATTTTTTATTTCCTTTACTAGATTCAATCCGTCAACCGAGAGATACAATTCTACGAGCTTCAATTTAAAGAACTGGATAAGGATCCTGCAGTAAGATTCGCGAAGCAACAACGGTTCAAGAATAAAGAGAAAACAGTACACCTTTTACAAGACGTTCATAGGCTCACTGATGACCTAAGTAAGCTCACAGCGATTGCACGGATGAAGCTACACGAGAAACAAGCTCTGCTGGACTCGTGCGAAGATGTAATGTTGACCTCTCGGGGGTATAAAGACTACGTGAAGGTTATGAGAGTGAAATCAGGCCAATACAAGGGTCACCGAGCTCAGCTCCAAGGATTGCAAGCCGAGGTTGGGCATTTGTGTGCCACGAAGTTTATTCTGGACGGGGAGCTCCGATCTAGTGAGGAAGATTTGGTAAAAATCTTATAGTACTCAATTACAATTTCATCAGAAATACATGCTTGTAATAAAATATAAATACACCCAGCAAGCTGTAGAGACTCAATTAGGCATAGTCGGTTTCGCAAGTACGCAACAACAACTCGAAAACTTATCATCCGAGAAATGTATCGTGGAGCAGAAAAAAATGGAAACAATTTATGAAATGGCCACTCTTGCGAAAAATCTTAATGATAACATCCTACAACGGAAGACAGAACTGCAACCCATTATGAATGGTAGGAGAAAGATAATAATGATGGGTCTAGTTAAGTACCAAAATCTAAAACTTATAAATATTTTAGAAACGAACGTACAAAAACAAAAGCTACTTGTACTACAAGAAGATTTAGAGAAGGTCCGAAGAGAAATGGAGTTGGAAATGAATCCAATTGATGCTGAGAATAATCGCTTGGAAAAAGTAACAATTTCATGGCATTTTAGACATTACTTTGTCCCAGTTATTAAGTTCAAATGCTAAACATTCTTTAAACAATGAAGTACGTGGACAAGTTGCAGTCAGATTATGATAAAGATGCAAACTTGTTTTCAAAAATGAAAGCTGAAATTCCTATTATGGAGGAATATATTAGACGAGCTCAGGACGTAACAGCAGATGCTGATGGGGCTGCTGGGGACCACGCCGTTTCTCGTCAAAGGAATCCTCGGTAACCCCATTTACGACCGTTTAAAGAAGACGTTTAAGCTTATCGGTGTATTGCGGTGTAATTTATAATATTATAGTTATTTGTTAAATTAGGGACCGACTTCAAACTCAAATAGTAGACAGTGAGCGAGTTCAAGAAGTGCTAAATGAGGAACTGGATAGACTTGATGAAATTCAAGAATATGACGAGTCTCAGAGTGTGATGTGGAGAAATCTAAATAGGTTAATATATAATTAATTTCGACAATATAATAGTTAAATAATTACTATCAAGCCTATCACCGGGAACCAAGAACTGACTATAATTATTAAATTGATTTCAGAATGCTAAAAGCCAAAATATGGCATTTGACAAACCGAGAAAATATCGACAATGGTGATGACAGTACTACTGATGACTCCGCTAGTGTCAGTTATGATATTGCAAGTAATTAATTTAGTTGCTGCGCTTTCGAAAAATGATATCATTTAATAAAAAGGTTTTAAAAAACGTTCCCTTGGTTTGCATTGAATCCATTGTACAAGTTAAATTGCCAAAACGCTGATAAAAATTTTATATAATAAAAGAAAGACTATAGAAGTGGGGGTTTTCAACTTTTATTATTTTTTACTCAGCTACTACATCAACGTACCTTCTAAATCCTTCTGGTAGCTGCACTTACGTTATAATCACATTGATAATTCATTGCAAAACTTCTTGAGCAAGGTTTAAAGAAATCTATCCAATAAATTCTATCATCAAAGTTGTAAAGAATTAATCATTTCTGGTAAGACTTTGAGTTAAATATATCTAATTCATATGGTTCCAATTGTCGGTCTCCGTATGGAGTTACAAATTGATTACGCAAATATATCACGCTTATTATATTGTGTCAAATTCACATAAAAATTGCAAGTACATACATAAACCGAATTTAAGTTAACTAAAGTTTCCTTTTAGTTATTTTTTACTCAATAATAGTTTAAAGGAATTTTTTTTGCCTATAATAATATAGTTATAGATAAAGAGGAACAAAGTATTTTTTGCTAATCGGTCCTTCACTCCCATAAACAAAGTAAAGATACGTATGTTAGGGTCGATAAACCGATAAATTTTCTGAGTATGCTGTCATCAAGCTTCCAAAAACTGAAGAACTTCCATTACAAAAAGGTCGAGGCTGGTGGATCAAAGTTTACACAATCGAATTCGGTATGGCATTCTGTAAAGAAACATTTAAAATAGTCATTGAACATTTCATCACTCATTCTGCCAGTAAAGTCATAGTTTATTTGAACAATAAGCAAACAATACTCAACTTCAAACTTCAAACCAAATGTCATATTTATAGCTTCAGCTTTCATTGTCTGCACTACCAACGGTGGTACTCAAAAATTGCCCACTTTACCACAAAGTCGTTAAAGCATTAAATACGCAAATAAATGTTTTATTATACATATGTGGCTGTCTGTGGCTATACCCACAGACTTAAGCCTTCTCTGTTCTTGATTATTTATGAAGTAAAATATGCACGGATATTGCGATGATCTGCAAAATTACCACAAGATAACAGCCGAGGTTATCGTTTACACCCCTTTGTATGCCATTGCCATATTTGCCCGCATGTTTAAACAGAGCTGTCTACTATTGATAGTTTTATGCTTGTCCTCAACTTATCATTAAGTATGTTATCGATAATTTCCGCCACACTGCAAAAAGCTATCTAAATGTACTGTAAAAAACTGCTTAATTAACTCTCGTACCATGTGCCGAGCCAAACCAAACCAAGGCATGCCTTTCTATGATATGCCATTCCAATTCCAATCGATACGACGACGAGACAGCTTTTTTCTCAACATCAGACAAAAAAATCCTTAAATATATACCAATAACTGTCGCTATCCTGTTTTACGTATTTAATTTAATCGGTAACTGCCTGTTTCCACTATTTTTTATTTAATTATTGTATGATTGCTAACTGAGGAAAAACTACTGATTTCTTTAGGAACATCTTTTTGAATTTTTACTACAAACATTTTGCAAAAGTCATTTTACAATCCAATTCTTTGTTTTCCGATTTAATCAGTCAACCACAAAGGAAAACAGAATTTGCTGATAAGCACAAAGAGTCAAGCAATCATCCTCTTAAGCCTTGACCAAACTATTGCAATAATGTTCGCAGTTAGTTAGTAACTTTTTAACATTGAATGCCAAAGCAATCCAGCACCAACTTGCTGCCTTTGTATACCATCATCCTTGTATAACCTGCTTAAATAAAGCATGAGTATGCATAACCATTTCATGATTGCTGATATACAGATAAAACAATAATAAACAAAACAAAGTGAAGTACAATTTACTTGCGCGAGCATAGCAGCTACGCAAAATCTCTAACTGCAAGCTACCTAAATCTTAAATCTAGTGATGCAAAATGCAACACAAAGAACTTGCAAACTTGCTTGCCTACAATAAAATTTTGCATTGCTTTTGGATTGCCAAGCCAAAAACCCCCATATCCAAATATTAAAGCGTAAACCTCAAACACAAGACTTTGATTCGAATACCCTAATTTCTATTTGCAAACTTATTGCGTGAGTAATGAAATCCAAATTATGCAAATTCTTTCTCACCTCTGACCTCCAACTAATTCTTAAATGATCCATTTACAAAATTACGTCGCATATCTTATGACGATTTTAAACCCATGACACAAATATCTCAAGGAATACAGCTATTGCATTGACGCGTACAATATCTTTTCATCCGTCTTAAACACTCTTAACCGTTTCTTAAAAGGCGTTTGAAATTTTTTTAAAGGACTTCCTAACTAGTTTCTCTGTCTTATGACTTTTAATTAGCTTTCAAGCTTACTATAGGAATATTATTTTGTGGGAATATCCTTAATCGCTAGGGGAGTCCTCAGGAGCAGTACTTTTAGACTTTGGTGGACTAGTTGATGGATTAGTTTTCTTATTTTTCTCAGTATTTTCCAACTTATTCAAAATCTTTCGACTATGTCCAGATGGATCAAAATGGTTCGTATGCTCAGCAGCCTCTTTCTTGGACCTTTGTTTCCCACTGTGACCCGCATTCACGTACTTTTCCTGGTCATAGTTGTAGTGCTCGTACTCATCCAAATTAGCTTCGGTCGACATGGCTCTCTTCTGGATAGGCTTAAAAATCGGTTAGGTTTTCAAATATTTTCTCAACAGGCTCAAGAATAGGATAGGTCGATTATGAAATGATTTTTTCAATTATCACAGATAAAGATTTTTACAACTTTTATTTCAGTTGTGGGTACAAAAGTATAAAAATTTACTGCAAAGCTCGCTTCTACGTGGTTGAATGAGAAACTTTTTTAACAAGATGGTTAGTTTTTGAGGCTGTCTTCTCTCGAATATATATAAGCTGGGCTTTGAATGTTCTAGTCTTGTTTTTTTGTACATAAGTTGCTTGAGCTTCCCTATAAGTAATCTCGCGCATAGGTTGTATATTCTTTGGTGTTGTGAACAGAATTTACGGTCTAGCATACCATGGATGTTTTCACGTAGTCTTGCTTTGGAAGCAATTTGCTTATTTTTCATGTTTAACCAACTAAACTGGATATGGCTTACATCTACCTACCAATGGAAATGGAATTAGCATTAACACAAAGAAAATGCAATGAATTGCTGGAATGGAAAGTACTTGGATATAAGGTAAACTTTTATAAAGCTAACTACACTATTCCACAGTTTGGTCCGGGGGTCGACTAAATGACGTTTATGCCCAACTTTGGTTAGCAACAGAATAGCTTTATAATATGATTTCTGCGTAGTCTTTGCTTAGTGCATTAATTTCGGGGTCGGGGTAGTGGAACTATAGGCTGTAGTTTGCAATTGGAAGCTAATGAAATATTAAAGAAAGAAGCCTGTAATGTAGGGAAAGGTTGGGAATTAAGTATTGAGAGATGGGCATCATTTCCACCTTATTATGGGGTTCCTTGATGGAATTCAGGGCAGGACGATAAATAGGATCGTAATTTTTCCTGGAGTAAACCTGGTAATTGTGCAGAAGCTATGATAAAAGATTGACTCCACGTCAGATAGAGACATGAATAAGCTTCAAGTGCTTTGCATCGAGGATGTAGGCAGGAGAGTACTAAATTTTATCTACTAGCTCTGCTCTACCACAAATTTCTTATCTAAAATCTAAATGTACAAAACCCAACAACTTCCCGATCTCGTATGCATCAACGGGAAAATTATATTCAGTCATGGAAATATGAGATTAAGTTTATTACTTACTAGCTTTGGGTCGTTTATGAGAGGGACATGCAATAACAGGAAAATGTCGGAAATTGTGCTGACGAAAAATGATAACAGTCTCAATTAGTAACACCATAAGCCTGATTTAATCATGCCACGCTACAGTCAACAGTCAGTATACCTTGAAAACTGATTTTAATTTCCAAATAATATTTAATAATTCAGAATATATTGCTCTAATACAATGATGCATGGTAGTATTATTCTAACATTTGTGCAGGGTTTTTACAAAGGTATTCTCCGTCAGGCAGTCGGTTTCAATCTTGCAAGTAAAATTAAATTAAAAATTGCATCTATTCACCTTTTTTACAGAATTTATTCAAACAGTCACTACATAAATTTGCAACAATTTATTCAATCGGATGTCAATTTATTAACTAACTACTGGAGTTGCAGTTTCGTTCCAAGTTCTGCATGATCTTTCTTAAGTTGTGCTATCTTCTTTTTCAAAGCATCGCCTTGGGTAGCCTCAATGAATTTGGTGTAGCTGAAAAAAATAGTTGAACAAATTATACAATAAATCTACTATTAGCATCATTACAACTCTTAATGGCAATATTAGCGAGTATTTCTACTTGGATTTTAATCTTTGTAAAATTTCACGATTCCACAATCTAACTTACATTTGATATCCTGGGTCTAGCAGTTGACTTTTGTTGACGCATTCAAACAAGATTCCACAAACACAATTGTCATCCCCATTAGCCCATAAGGAACACTGTGAATCGGTAGTACAGCCCCCACCACAGCTCCCCTTTTGCAAATTCATTCAATTCACTTTAAAATCCCCATTCTGCTATAAAAAACATACACGAAGAAAAACTGATTGTAATTACCGGAGGAATCATTTGACAAGTAAAGTAGCTGCATCTGCAATTGAAGTCTAGAGAATCTACGGCACATTTATCAGTTGAGGTGCAAGCTCCCCCACAAGTACCCTAAAAATAATGTTCACACAAACTTTCACTACAGGTTTCTTCAAAAACTTCGAACAGTTTAATTGTTGGTTTTTAAAAGGAAGCTTGGGAACTAGATTTACCTAAATTAAATTTTAAATTCAAATAAAAGCTTACAGCTTGAGCATGGACCGAGACAACCATCATCAGAACGGCCACAAATCCGAGGACGCAGGGTGTCTTCATTTTATAAATTGTTAAAAGTGAATTAGGGCTATACCTACTGACTTCTGATCAATTACAATTGACAAATGATTCCCTTTTCTTACTTTACCTGTCTATTGATTTGCCATAAAAGTAGCCTTACTGATTTTTATACCATCGCTTCTTTTCAAAAGCTTTTATCTAATCTAACATTAATTAAAAAGGTCTCACGAATTCATCTACATCATGCTGAAACCTTGTGGTACTTTCTTTTCGGTGTCAGAAAATATTAAACATTGAAAACCTTTTAAACCATGGGATTTTCCATCAACAAACAAACAAGACTGTCCTGTAATTTAATGTATAATTGTATTCATTTATGCAAAAAATATTGTGCCATCGAGGAACGAGATGCAGATGTTATTGTTGAAGTACTTAGTGCATTCTATTATCATTTTCCCATCAGATCCACGCCTATTTGATTAAGTTAGTTAGCGCACATTGCTTTAGTAAATCAAATTATGATGAACGCTTTAATAAAGCCCGAAAACAAAGTAATTTGAAGTGATAAAATTTAAGATTGAAAGCTCGAAAGGATAGTATATAGAGTTAAGTGCATAGTAATATGACCGTTAAAAGAAGCCAAAAGCTGGAGAATTATATTACTCACTAGCTACCTCAATTACAAATACAATGACCATTACAATAGAGACTTGCATGACCACGGCTTTTGTCAACACTTACTCGGTAAGTTACAGTTAATGAGCTTTGCAGATATCGATGTTATGAACCAGAGATGATTCATCATCCTCATCAAGCAAAAGTCCAAGTTGTTTCAAATCCCACAACAACTTTAAAGTATGAACTGCATAATAACTAGCCCCAGCAATGATAGATGATGTTGTCAGGCTATCATGTAAATCTCCTTATCGTTTCCTTGTGTCGTTGAAGACTGAAAAGTTTAAACTAAAACGGCTATCAATATAATTAAAGTTGGATACGTTCTAGAATAGAAATTATGAAGATCGTGCATGACGATGTTGACTCTTTCTATAATTATAAACTCATTATGCAGCCCTTCAAATGTGGGTGCATAAAAGAAAAGAACGATGCGTTTTAAGTAGAAAGTATAGTTAGAGTTTTGGAGCCATAAGCTACAAACAAAGTGGACAAAGCTGTCAGAAAACTTCACCATGAAAGGAGCTCTAGTGGTATTTTTTATCGTGGCATTTTATGCTCCATTTATTTCCGCACATTCAACAACCTCAGGATGTTTCGGTCCGTTTTGTCCAGACGCAAGGTAATTTTTTTTATCATCTGTACGGAAAGATTGACAGAAAAACAAAATCACTTTAGGATTTCAATCACTTTTACAGCAATCCCATCAGCATTGAGGACACAAAGACACCTTGTAATGAAACTGGAAAATACTCCAGAGATCCTTCCAACTGCCACAATTTTTTCGTTTGCTCAGTGAATGGAACTCTGGCAAAACTTGTAATCAGAACAAAAAAAATCATATTTTTAGCTCGAGCACTACTCTTGCAATAAAGCCTTTATAATAAAGTTTATAATTCTGTCGTGGTAGTCCTGTCCAAAGGAATATGGATATCAGGAGCAATGGGCCCTGTGCGTGCCTGAAGGTTCGATCAACGCATGTTCCCTCGTATCCTGCCCTCCCTACATATTTGACGGAGTTCTCCCCGATCCTACGGATTGTACTGCTTTCTATCGCTGCATATATGGTTTTGCTTATCGAGAAAAATGCCGTAGACATGCTACATTTGTTCCTGAAGCTGGAAAGTGCAAGCGGTATAAGGTTGGGCAGGAACCACCGTGCGTTCAAGGTTAGCAATGCACAATCTTCAATCTCATTTTATTAAGCATAGCATAAATAAAAATATATGATTTTTTGATAAATTTTGTCAATTTTGATAAATTATGAATGATAGCTCCAACAACAACCCCAGCTACACCAACAACCACCGCTCCAACTACACCTCAAACAGGCGTGCCTAATGCAACTGCTCCAGCTTACTGAAAGTTTTTTCTTCCTTTTGGTTAATTTTATTTCTACAAGTATCTTATAAGAATCATTTAAACAATGCATCTAAATAAATCCAATCTGTTTGCATATTTTATCACTGTAAATTCACTTGAGTAAAAACATTTGAATGGATAGAATTTGTGGAAATTCTTATTGAAATGCATTTTTCAGTGAAGATTTGAAGTTGAAACATATTCTCAGATACCCTAAATTATGTTCAAGAAAGTTCTGTAGTAAAATACTAACAATAATCGAACCATGATGATCGCATTAAAATTTAAATAAATCTCTTGGAAAACATTGACGATGCCTTACTTTTTAAACATCAATTCATTCGTACATATTACTCAACAATCAGTAGACAGTAACCGTTTATATCACACCTTGTTCAAAAAACTCTTTGACAATTCCTACAAAGCCATTCCTCATAACTTCATCTTCAGCTCCTTTAGAGGATACCGTAGACGTTAGTAGGTCTTCCAAAGCCTCATCATCAAGACCTTGGCCGTTTTCGCTATCGCGCTTTTCCGTAATTTCAAGCTTATCCAAGTCTACGGCATCCTCAACTTTGTGCAGGACAAAGGGAAGCATAACAACTATTTATTTATTTATTTTATTTTATTTATTTGACTCAAAGCTCCCTTCGGGCTCACGCCCATGGAGCTGCAACAATTATATTTAATCATTACAGTTG